>PVKA01006175.1:44580-85400 GCA_004027165.1 Ctenomys sociabilis | reverse complement strand
TCTGCTGTTCCATTATAGTAATGGAAAACTGACGACTGCCCGTGCGCACACACACACACACACACACACACACACACACACACACACCCCGACAGTGGTGGATGAAGTTCTGTAGTCAGGTCTCTGCACACACTGAGTTTGTGCTGCTAGTGCTCAGCCTGAACCACAGCGAGTTGCGTTTCCCAGGAGAAGGAGGCTCCACCACTGCAGACGAGATCTGCTGTGGCCCTGAGGGGTCTCTGGCATCGCTCCAGTCAACCTTGGGTTCCAGGGATGGAGATCGGTGACAGTGAGCACTGCCCCCTGGTGTCGGCCGCCCACACACCTGCCCAGTGAGGTGCATCTCTCAGGAGGACGTACTCTTGCCACAGGTGCTACAGACGGCTGCAATCTGGCTTCCTACCCCATTTTTGCCTGTTCGTTGCAGAGCCAGGGTGGCTTTCTCGGAAGCATTAACAGACCTGCATCACCATAGTGCGCATAGTCCTCTGGAGACTCCGCTTCCCGGCAGATTGAACACGGTGTGACCCAGTTGCTGCCCCCATGCCCTCCCGGTCCCCACTGTCTGCTCCTGGCCTTACCAACAGCCACGCCCATGCTTGCCTCCACATCCCTGTACTTGATGTCCCCCCAGAGTGCTCAAATCCCAGCCACACACCTAGGGCTCCTCCTTGTCCTTCAGGCTTCAGCTCAATGTCACCTCTTGGTCACTCTAATTCAAGTGTCTCCTTCCACAGGCACACTCCACATACTCTGCCCTACTTATTTTCCATCAGAGCATCTGTCACTATCTGAAGTGATCTGATCTGCTTATTTATTTATTTGCCAAGTTTTAGAGTCCTTTAAATAACCCAGTAGCTCATCTTTAACTAACTCTCTTACAAATAATAACAGTAAACTCCAGATGATGCATAAGAGGCCATGCAATGCTTGCATCTGGTAACCTGGACAACTAATTTGAAGACAACAATACAATATGACAACCATTACAGAGGTCCCATCATTCATGTAGTAAAATTCTGTATCATTTCTAAAAGGATTTGTACTGTTTTATATACTCTTTCTTAAAATTTTTAAAAAGAGGGGGCCAGCAAGATAGCTCAGTGGTCTAAAGCATCTGCTTAGATAAGCTTAGGCAACTGCAAGGAACATGGTTCAATCCCCAGCACTACATGCAGCACCAACCCCAGCCCCAGGTCAGGCTGAGGCAGCCACAAAAAAAATAAAAAAGAGGCAGTAGCCGAGCAGTCTGAGAACCTTCAGTCCGCTGCACTGCACGCCATGCCAGCCCCCAAAGCAGGCGCAGTGGTGCCCACCTGCAATCCCAGCACTGGGAAACAGAGACAAGAGGATCGGTAGGAGTCTGAACTGCGTAGAGAGACCCTGTATCAAACAAATAGATTTTTAATTAAAATAAAAGCCATGTAAGAGTAGTTCATGTGGACCAACTCTCCTACAAAATAACAACTATGAATTCTGGGCAACAGATAAAAAAGCGGAGCTCCGAACTGCCAGTGTGTAGCCAGCAGTGGGAAAAAAAAAATGGAGGAGGGGTTAGATCTACAGACAAGGGAAGCCGGGCGTGGTGGCACATGCCTATAATCCCAGCACTCGGGAGGCTGAGGCAGGAGGATTGTTGTGAGTTCGAGACCAGCCTGAGCTACAAAGTGAGCTTAAGGCCAGCCTGAACTGTATAGTGAGACCCTGTCTCAAAAAGACAAAAAAAAAAAAAAAAAAAAAATACAGACAAGGGAGATGCGTGCATGGGGTGATGTCTTTTTTTAAAAAATCAATAGAAAAAATTTTGCAGCACGTAGTAATCACCGTTGTTGTGGGGAGCTGCTGGGCGCCCTCAGCACATCTCAGTTCCTTCCTCATCTCCTCCCCTCCTCCTCTTCTCCTGTCCCTCTGCCTCTTGATTCCTTTCCCCTTTTATAGAAAAATCTATCCCCCATCCCCCATTAACTTTTATTTTGCCCCTTATTTATATTTTGGATTTCTCATATAAGAGAAGCCATGGAATATTTAAGCTCATGTGTCTGATTTATTTCACTTAATGTTAGGGCCTCGCAATGCATCTACTTGCCTATGAGTGCCTCAAGCTTATCTTCCTTCATGGCAAAGTCATATTCTGTGGTGTACAAATACAATTTTTTCTTGAACCATTTATTGTTTTTATGGGCATAGCAGCTGATCCCAAGATTTAGCTATTACAAGTTGTGCTGTCACGCACTTGGGTTCACAGGTATCATTGTGGCATGATGTCTCTAGCTCTTTGACGGATCTTCCAGTTTTTATGTCTTTCACCTAATAGCAACCCAGTGAGGAGAAGGTGGGAGAGAAATGCCAAGCCTTCCTCTCCAGGAATGAGGAGACCAAGCTCAGAGAGCCGCCCCAGCCGCTGGAATGTGAGAGAGTGCACCATGGAGCGGACAGTTGTGCAACAGAGACCCACGCTTTGTTGGAAACCCTGCCAAACTTCTGGTTGACCCCCAAACTACACAGCTACTGAGAGGCCCATACCAGAGGATCCAATAGACTCCACCTGTTGTCCATGGAGTCACCTGCCTGTCAGGTCTGCAAACTAGACCTCTACCCAGTGAGAAGAGAAAAATGTCCCAAGTAGATCTGATATTCTCACCCACAGAAGCTGGGCGTTCAACAGGAAGCTGGCAGCTGCCCTGTGCAGCCAAGAAGCTGCCCCAGACAGCCAACCTGCAGAGAGCTGATTCCACAATAAACCACAAGAGCCATGCTGTGCCTGCCTGCACCTTCTGTACCCAACACTACTCCGTCTATCACCTAGCCCTAGAACCCCTACTCAGACACCCAAAATTCTACAACGCCCTTACCAATGTCCCCCTCCCCACCTAAACTCCCTATAAAGCACATTCTCACCCCTTGCTTAGACCCAATGGACTTTTCACCCTTCGCCTGGCCAGACCCATTCTGCAATAAAGTACCACACATTGCTTAAATTCTGCCTGTCTCAGGGATCTCATCTAAGCCTCAGTTTGCCCAAATACCTCCCATGAAAACAAAACCCAACAAACACATGCACACCAGGGTCTCTCCAACATGTCATCTGTCCACAAAGCCTGGAGTGTGACGCAAACTGAATAGGTTGCAAAGAAACAAAACAAAGCAACCCATCCTCAAGAGAAAGGGAGACACACAGTGCCCTCCCCCACCCACACTTCCCTTTTCTTCAGTCTCCACAGCTTGCAGTCAACCATGTCCTGAAAATATTAAATGGGTAACTCTAGAAATAAATAATTCATATCTTAAATAACTTTTGTATAGGGTATTATTAGAATACTTCTATTTTATTATTAGTTGTTGTTAATCCCTCACTAATTTAAAATATCAACTTTGTGGCTGGTATGTATATTTAGGAAAAGAACATAGTATATACGGAGTTTGGTACTATGCATAGTTTCAAGGGGCCCATTAAGGGCCTTGGAACATATCCTATGAGGATAACGGTGTCTACTGCAGTAGATGCCCACCTCAGCTTGATGCACATAGGGGATTTAACTTGAAGTCCTAAAAGAAAATGATTCATTAAGGTTTGACTTTGGTTTGCACTGGGAATTGAATCCAGGGCCTTCACACTGAGCTACATTCCCATCATTTTTTGTTTTGAGATAAGTTTTCACACTGTTGCTAAGCTGTCCAGGCTGTGCTCAAATTTGCAATCCTCCTGCCTCAGTCTCACAGAATACTGAGATGACAGTGATGTGCCACCATGCCTTGCTAGGTTTTATCTTCAATCTCTCTCTCTCTCTCTCTCTCTCTCTCTCTCTCTCTCTCTCTCTCTCTCTCTCTCTCTCTCTAATGAAATTTGAGTCTGTAACAGCAGGAAACTTTTCAGGTTTTTTCCTTGCTATGTCTCCCACCTGAAATGGCAAATGGTGCCTACAGTGTAAACCCAAGTATGAGCATGGTGTGAAGCAGGATTTCCCCCTCTTTATTTTCTATCTCTATGACTCTGGCTTCTCCTGTATGAACTGGACACTGGCAGGACCAAATGAGCGCTACTCTCTTGGACCTGTGTTGGAGAGGCTGAGACAAGTGACCTTGTTCTATAATTTCTACAAATGCCAAACATGTAGACCAGCTATTCTAAAACTGAAGGTCATCACTTTCCATTAAACAAGAGAGAGAGAGAGAGAGAGAATATGTATGCCAGGAACATACAGTGCTTGTGGTTAAATATGGATTATTATAAAATGGTTAATTCCCAAAGTAGATGGCTGGTTCACCTGCTTTAACTATTTTCTGCATTAATTTTTGCTGCCATGCCCAAAGACTGGGATGCTGTGCCACCCTTTGTGTGGATGTCCCATGGGACCCTGAGCTCTCCTGAAGGGGTGACTTTTAAAATATCCAGTCAACAACCTGTAGGGCAAAGAAACTGACCAATCAAAAAGGACATTAGCCAAGAGCCAACCAATCAGAAATATGTCAGTGCTGGGCAGGGTCCAGGAGCTCCATCTGAATGGTGCTCTGTTCCAGAAGGTGTCCTGCTCACTCCTGCAGTTTGCACAGAGGATTTCAGGGCCACCTCCGGCTATGCCAACTGCTAAAGCATACGGGTTTTCACCCAACCTGCACCCCAGAGCAACTGCCCTCCAAGTAATTGTCAAGACAAATTACATCAAAATTCATTACTTGTGGTGGCACATGCCCATAGCCCCAACACTCTAGAAGGCTGAGGCAGGAGAACCACAAGATTAGATCCATTCTGGGCAACATAGGGATTTAATGGGACCCTGTCTCAAAATAAAAAATTTTAAAAGGCTGTGGATGTAGCCCAGGGGGCAATATCCTGGGTTCAATTCCCAGTTCAATTCCCAGTAGCAAAATAAATATTATTACCTAGTGCTCACTGAAACTTTGCTGTAATTTAAAGTAGTAAGTCACTCTGCCAGGCCACAAACCCATGGTGATAAAGGAGAGTCTCAAATTTTGAGAGAACCTCTACATAAGAAGTTAAGGTTGTCCACTCTCCTCAACTGTAGTTTTAGGGCCATTACTAGTAAGAGAGATCCCTTAGTCACGTGAACTCTTATGAGGAACCTCAATAACAGAAAAAATAACAAAAAAGCTGAATTTAAAGGTTAGATAATACCTGCCTGGTCAGGTCACACCCCATCCTTCACCGAGCTCCTCAACCCATACACATGAGCACACACATGCACACACACACACATCTTAAAAACTGTGGCTACTTCTGATGCCATTTCATGGGACCATCAAAAGGTGGCTTGAAGGAAAGGCCACCTATCAGATGTAATTGAAACTGTGACATGAAATCAGATTCAGGTACCGTGCCACACACAGAATATCCCAGCACTCTGGGAGGCTGAGGCAGGAGGACTGAAAATTTGAACCCAACATGGACAACTTAATGACTTAGGGAGACCCCATCTTAAAATAACAAACTAGAAAACAAACAGGAGAAGCCAGTGAGATAGCTCAGCAGACTAAGCACCTGCTTAGGCAAGTGCAGGGACCAGCCCTCAATCCCAGGTACCACTTGCCACTCCGGTCCCACGCCCAGGTGCACTGAGCTGGCCACTGAGATCAGGCATAGCGGTGCACACCTGTAATTCCAGTGCTGGGGAGGCTGCAAACTGGAGGTTCGTTACAAGTCTGAGCTGCAGAGCAAGACCCTGTACCAAACACATAAAAAACAAAAAGTGAACAGGACCTGAGGTTGGAGTTTGGAGCCCAGTGCAAAGGACCCAGAGATTTAATCCCAATCCTTCCCCTTCCAAAAGAAAAAACTGAGATGAGACCTTCAGAGCCCATTTGGGGATCACTCAGGTCCCCTAACAGCCCTTGCCTTGAGGGCTGTTCCAAGAGGTGGCCTCACAAAGCCCTGTGAGACTCCCTGCCACCTGGGCTGGGAGGTCACACAGGACACTGCTGCCGCTGCATGATACCACATCCACTCTTTGGAGACCATGGGGGCAATATCTCAGGAAGAGCAGCCTCTTGTAAGCAGCTGCTGGCTTTCCTCTCTCAGATCTGCAATAGGGTCTGCAATAGGAATCACTTCCCTCCCTGCATGAGCAAAGCAGACACTCAGAGTCACCCTGGAGCTCTGCCCTCAGGGACACCCAGGGGGTGATGGCACGATCTGACCTGTGTCCTTGCCTCCGGCCCAGCTCTATCCTTACTTCCCTGGCTGTGCTTTCCCTTTGTCTTATTTTCTTTGTGCATTTAATTTCTCTCATTTATTTACAGCTTGCAACCAGACATGCATCTCTGCAAACTGCCTCGCCTCAATCTGGAATGAGCTGAAGACTACAGAGATGCGTCTGAGATGCTGGGCTTCTGCAGTGCACCACGGTGCTCTGAACTTGGCCACTTTACGATCTGCTTCAGCAATCACTGCTCTCACATGAGCAATTTCACTGTCGTTTAAAACCAGGAAATCACTCTGCTGGCCACAGAGATGGCGCTGACGAACTAACTGGATTCCACTTTATTATGTACCCACGTAATCATGTTATCTCCCATATACCCTGCACAATCGTGCCAGGGGGAGGAGGGAAAGGGAGAAAGCCATCACTTTCTTGGAATCCAAACATTTTTTCCTCTCCCTCTCTGCCCTGTAGCATCTCTGTAGTTAGGTTCAAGGGTAGAAAAGAGAAGACTCCCGGCTCTGGACAATTCCACTGATGTAGGTGTCTTATGATCCTGCCACTACAGCTTAATTTCCTTCCAAATCACTGACTGCAGGGAGAAGGGAACCTGTCCCACCCAGCAGGTTTCAAGATGTAGATCTCCTTCTGCCACCTTCCCACCAGGTGGCACCCTCGGGTTCCAGGGTCAGAAGAATAGACTGATTAACTACAGTCCAAACAAGCACAGCACGTTGTGTCCCCAACCGAGCAGTCCCTTCCTCAGCTCCTGGTGTAATGATACTCTGGGAAGTATCCTCTGCAAACCAGAGATGCCCAGGAATGGAGAAGAGGACCATCTCTCCCACTGGGCACCATAAAGCCAAGCAGTCCCTCGGCTCGCCACGGGACCCCTCCCCAACCCAAGATCAGGACCAAGTGTCCAGAACCCCATGCTCCTGCCACATTCTGCATGGAAACCCACAGTGATGACTGCTGAAGGCCCAAGGACAACTCTAGGCACAGTGGCAGAGACAGAAGGAAACGCTGAGCCCTGACACTGGGAATCATGCTGGGCCTTTTGTTCAGCCTTTTCTCAGCAGGAGGGAAGTCTGCTCTAAGCACCCAGGGCCCAGAAACAGTGTAGACTCTGCTCTGGCACAGATGTGTCACAGGGGACAAAAGCCAAGGTCAGACAGCAGCCTGGACCCTAATTTGGGCTGCAGGGCAGAAGCCACAGAGGCCCTCTCCACCCTGGTGTGCTGTAAAGGGTCTCTGTGTGGGAGACAGCACCACCCTCCCCCCACCCGTGCTCCCCAGAGTGGAACGGGGCTGGGTAAACTCTCTGGCCTCCCTTCTGTGCAGCAAGGGAGATCTGAACCCCAGCCAGAGGCAGCGCCTAGCTGCTGGACCCATTGGGAAATAGCCGTAGCTGCCCACATGCCACCACGCCTGGCTAAGTGGAGGAAAAGGGGTAAAGGACCTGGGGAAAAAGGGGGTGGCAGAAGTCCAGCCTGCAGCAGGCAGAGCCCTGGGTCCAGGAAGTGGAGGCTGAGTATCTCCCAAGTGAAGGCAGAGCGTGGTTTCTGCGCACTCCCCTCCACCTGCCCAGGGCCTCTGTGAAGTGGACAGATGGGTTTTCTTTCCTTGGGATCCAGATTTACAGCCCCGGAGTCCTGGATTGCTGCAGGCAGCGCCAGGGATCTGCCGGCCACGCTCCGGAGAATGTGTGAATTTCCTGTCCCATCTGGGACTCTCTGGAGAATTCCAGGAGCCAAGTCTGTCCCAGCCTGCCTTTGACAGAGTCACTTTTCATCTTCCTTGGCTGCAGGCGGCCAAATGCACATAGGCGAAAATCAGTTAATAACTATGCGCATTTTATAATAAATTTTAACAATTTAAGAGTATGGTACAGCTTTATTATAGTTTTTATTTCAGCACACTAATTCAGCGCGTAATAACCTGCCAGAGACACAGAATTCATTTGACATATGCTCTGAGCGCCAAGATAATGGAATAAACTGAAGGGAAACTTCGGGTCACACCTAGCTGAGCAGGCCTGGGTTCCCCTTTCCCCTGGGAAGCCAGAAGGGGGTGCAGGTCTGAGTCAGCAGGGAAGAGGGGGCTATGTGCTCCGTGAGTCAATCCCTAGCCTGGGTCGTGGCGGCCTTGGCAGCGGGCCTTCGGTGACTCTGTCCCCCCTGGAGGGGTGGGCAGGCAGCAGTGGGAAAGCACAGAGCGTGCTGGGCTGAGCGACAGCCTGCCTCCCTCTCTGGGGATTTGTCTCAGGACTCAGGCAGCCTGACTGCATTCCTTGGATCTTGGCTGCAGTGAAGAAGGGGCTCTTCTCTGGACTAGCAGCTGGCCACCCCACTTCACTCAGCCCTGAGAGTGGCCCCAGGTTAGGCTCACAAGGGCCCAAGTAGAGATGTTTTTGCCCACCCTGCCCACAGCATCTCTCCAAGAAGCTCCTAGAAAAGCTGTCAGACAGGCCATTGTTCAGCCCCTTCCAAGATCTGCTGAATCAGAAATTCAAAAAGGCTGTGGCATCGGAGCTTGGTGCCCTGCAATTCCAACATTTTGGGGGGCTGAGATGGGAGGATTGCCATTTTGAGCCCAATTTGGGCATTCTAGCAAATTCAGCGAGGCCCTGCCTCAAAATAAAATGTTAAAAAGGGGTTTGGGATGGAGTTCAGTGCAAAGGCCCTGGATTCAAGCTCAAGCACAGAAACAGAAGAGCCTGGGAACCTATGTTTCAACACAAGCTCCCCGCGTTACCACCAATGCACGCTGAAACGTGAGACACCGGAGTTTTAGAGGCTAGGAGGGAACATCTGGGAAATGCCGTGGCAGCACTATGATCAAGAAGTCCAGACGTCTGGGTTGTGGCTATGCTCCTTTCTATCCTGCCAGAAAACCACAGGCCTCAGTTTCCTCATTTGGAACACACAGACTAGATGCTCCCCGAGGCCCCACCAGCCCAGCATCCTAGGGCTGATGGCTGAAAGACATCAAAAGGTGTTCCCCATGGCTCCTGTCTGTAGGGAGAGGCCTGCAACCTCCTGCCCCAGGGTCCCCCCACAAGGACCCTTGCCAAGGGCTGGCTTACCTTCAAACAAAAGAGAGCCATAGGGAGGGAAGATGGGGGCCCATGACCAGGGAAACTAAAGAGGAGGGAGTAGGAGAGAGAGAGAGAGAGAGAGAGAGAGAGAGAGAGAGAGAGAGAGAGAGAGAGAGGATCAGGGAGAGAATTTTTCTACGTCCTTGCTTCTTTAACAGCCTTCTACCTCCACTCCTTTGCTTCACTATTGATTTCTCAAAGAACATAAAATCGCTCCCATTGCATTGAAAAACAACCCCCTCCCTTACATTTACGGCTTCTTTCGCCTGTCTTCCTTCTCATGAGAATGAACCTTCCTGAAGCAGCGGTCTCCTCCATAGCATCCGGGCCAAGCTCTCCCCCCTCAGTCTGGCGCCCACCCACTGGCTGCAGGAAGCTGCAGGCCAACTCCCCTTTCCAAATCCCATCCACACCCAGCCCGGGCTCAGAATGTCCCACATGTAACGTCCGCCTTTTTCTCTCTACCTCTGTCCCTTATGGAGCTTCAGTGAGGGGACATCATCACCACTACTTGCCCTTTTTAGCCATCTTTTACAATTTTCTATTTTCTGTCTCATCACATGCAATATATAGGTGTATACTACCCAGAATATGTTATGGTATAAGCCACTTAATTTTTTTCATTTAAGGGATTCAATGAAAACCCCAGAAGGAAATATTCTTTTTTTTTTTTTTTTTTTTTTTGTCTTTTTGAGACAGGGTCTCACTATGTAGCTCAGGCTGATCTCGAACTCACAACAGTCCTGCACACCTCCTGAGTACTGGGATTACAGGCGTGTGCCACCATGCCCAGCTTGGAAATATTCTTTTAGAATGAAATGCCAGAAAACTTTGGAACTGAGTGAAACTCAGAAACCAATTCCCAAGAAATTTGAAATGGGCTGAGGGAGGGCGTCAGCACCTGGGAAAGCACCCTTGGTCGCAGTCTACCAGGGAGGTGCAGGGTGCAGATGGCGGGCTCTTAACGTGAAATGGGAGGCTGTGTTTGCAAAAGTGTAGAGGCCATGCAGTTACAACATGAGAACATTCTTGTATGTATGCAATACTTTAGCAAGTTTTAAAGAGCACTCCCCTCAATTTGGCTTTTGCTGACCAGGAAATTCAATCAGATTTGTGACTCAATTATATTCTGACTCAAAAATATGTCCTAGGTTCCTGAATTCTATTTTATTTTTCTTCTGATCTTGCTCCTCTTTTTAAATTGATCTTAGAATACAAATATAAATTTGGGGTTGCAAAATTTTTTTGCTTCTGATCATTTTCATTATATATACACAACCACAATGCTACTCAAAATGCTTTCTGGAAATAAGAGACAAGTGAATAGGCATTATTTGCAAGTAAGGTAAAGTCTAGGGTTTTTTTCTCTGTGTCTTCCATACCTACAAGTTATTAGATTAACGCTGAAAGAAAACAAAGGAAAGGAAAAAAGATAAAAGCAAACACTAGTGGAGACTTTGGAAGTCAAAGGGGTGTTCTTCTAGTGACAAGAGATACCTGAGCAGGTCTGTGGGACAAGTTAAAAATGAAGGGGGTTCCCTACCAGTCGTGGTCTAAGGAAAAGGGGGCAAGATCACATGCAGGAAGGGTGTTACATTAGTCAGCTTTCCAATATTATAACAAGTACTTGAGATGACCAGCTCATAAGGAGAAAAGATTCATTTGGTTCCGATCTGAATCGCTTTCAGGCTGTGTTTATCCATCGGTCTCCTTGCTTTGGATAGTGATAAAGCAGCTCGGCAGGGCACTGTGGAAAAGCAAAGCTACCCGCCTCACAGCCAGAAATCAGAAGACAGGAAGAAGAGCCCAGGGTCCCCCAGTCCCCTTCATGGGCACCCTGCCCAGTCCAAAGACCTCCCTTGGGGCTCTGCCTTTTATAATTGCCACCTCCTCCCAATGATGTCAAGCTCAGGACTTAGCTTCACATCTATGGGCCTTGGGGAGACACTTAGGATGCAAACAGTGGCCACCATGTATTGTCTTGAACAGACAACATCTCTGCTCAGACTCGCTGCAGCCCATAAATAGCTCCGATGCCTGAATTTGGCCCCGCGTCCTCTCATCTCTCATCACCCCCTGATGATCTCATCGGACAGAGCCTGCAATACCATCTGGACTCCAACGACTCCCGGGGCTATCTCCAGCCCAATCTCCAGTCCTGGGCTCTGGGACTGCCCACTCCACACCTCCCGGGAGGCTCAACAGACGCCTCAGAGTGAACATGAGAAACACCCAGCTCCCGCTCCACCCACATTGTCCCCATCTCAGGCCAAAGCAGCTTGAGTCATTGTGGAGTCATCCTTCCCTCTGATACAACCGTCCGATCACCAGCGAACCCCAGCTCCTCCATCCTAGAGAGAGAAAGTTCAGAATCCAACCCCTCCCCACACGTCCATGATGATGACTCCATGCCCCCCCACTGGCCACTGTCACCTCTCTGTCACCTGGCAGTCATAGTCACCTCCTAGCTAGCTTTCCTGCTTCAATCTCAGCCTACTTACAATCATTCTCAACCCAACAATGAAGAGAATCGTTGAAAAATATTTCTCCTACACTCAGAGCTCAGCACTAACATCCATCTCACTCAAAACCAAAGCCAGGGTTCTGTTTAGTTCACTGCCACCCCATGCCTGGAACTCAGCATGGTGGAGGATCCATGTTCCATACATAATTGCTGGGTTTAATTTTCCCAAATCCTCCTACTGAAAGCTCCTTCATGGTCCTCCTGATGTCCCTCAGAATGAAAGAGGGAGGCAGACCTCCAGCCTCTCGCCAACCACAGAGCCAAATGGAACAGCCACCACCCCCTGACGCGTCTCTTCCACCTCAGCTCTTTCCCTGTGCCACTTTTCAGCCCAGAACATTCTCTGAAAGCTACCTCTTGGAAGACTCAGTTCTGCAGTCACCTAGCTGAAGGCACCCCAGTTAGGTGCACTCTCCTGACCTCTCGTGGTCCACGTCAGCATCCTTTCGCAGCTCATCAACCCCCCGCTTGGAAACAGGAGTGATGTGTCTCTGACACCACAGTCAGCAGCCAGGGAGAGACCCTGCTAGAGTGCTGGGCAGCAGTGGTGGTGTTAGTTATTACGATGCTGATTATTCTTGATTTATATTTATTGTATCAATGATTCTCCCCCCGCAAAGGCACTAGGAATTGCACAGTTTAACTTAGTGGTTTATTGACCAATATATTGATTGGCTTGTTCTCTACCCTTGAGTAAGAGTTAAGTGCCTCTTTCCACCCAAAGCTGTTTTCTTCCCTTCTCAGAGCTGTCCCCTTTGAAGCATGAAAGAGAGGCAGTAGATCAGGTGGGGAAGGCAGTTGTTCCTCGGCGTCCTCGGCAATCAGAACAGCTCCAAGGACACTTTCTGAGTCCACAGGCACTTCATCCAGGCCCTAGTGCAGGAGACTTCTTTATTGCAATTCAAATTTCTCCACAAATGGATACATCTTGGTGCAAATTTATTACAGTCATGGGCTTTAAAAAAAAAAAAAAAACTATCTCACTGACTCAATTCTATTTCCTAACTAAACTGAGTGTGAATTGGTCTTGATCAGTCCTTAGAAATCACCTATGTTGAAGGTTAAAAGTCCACAGAAATCATGTGCTCATTTGACTAACTGATGGTGCTGAAATGCCATCCCGGGCCTGGGCAAGCCTTGGGAGGGATGCGATTGTCCCTGCCCTACTGTCCAGCAGTGAATGGAGAAGCCATTGTAGCCCTTTAAATGCTTCACTAATTAAAGACAGCTGCAAAGGAAAGAAGACCTATGACCCATACAGACTTCGGCCAAATCATTCCTTTAATCCTGACAATATCATCATGTTATAGATGGGGAAACTGAGGCTCAGAGACATCAGATCACAGGCTCAGGCCACACACTGTTAGGTGACAAAAAGTCGAAATTCCAACCAAGGTCAGCCAGGCCCTGAAGGCCACACCCTAACGTGAGAAACCTCTGCCAAATGGAGAAGCCACCAAGGTTGCTGCAGAAATTACCATGGGGTCACAGAACCTGCAAAGTTTCCCGGTCCAGACAAATTCCCCCGAGATCTGTATTACAACCCCTTGAAAGCCAGGAGACATCAGGAAATTAAAAACAAACAACTCGCCATCAAGTTAAAAAGAAAAATTGATGCAAAGGAACAGGCTATTTATTTACTTATTGTTAATGGCCCTCACCAGTCCAAGGGCACAGGGACATTTGTCCCAGGCCTATTGTGTGAGGCCTGGGCTCTTTGGCTTCCCCAGAGAGTGGAAGTAGGGTGTCAACTCTTGAGCAACCATGCCCAGAGAGAGAGAGCTATGGCGTTGGGAGGGAAAGCAGGAAGGCCACCACGCTGTGGGCCCTGTCCCCATCCCTGTCTGAGAGCCCCAGGGAACTCGCCCTACTCCACACAACCACAGCTTATTTACAACTTTCATGAAGCCCTTCACACACCCACTAAAGGCACAGGCGTGCAAACGGCCACCAAACTCCAGTGCGGCCCTCCCTACCTTGCATGATGCCTCTGCCTGGCTTCTCATTTTGGATCTTCAAGTTCCCACACTGCTGGCTATGCTTCCTTCATAGGCTTTGAACAGGGTCTTCTAACCAGAGAGTTTCTGCCACAGCAGATAGTTTTATCATCCTCACCATATGAAATGCATTGAGCCCACCATGGCCAGGAACAGCCAGGCCAGCTCCCTCCGGGTCCTTTGCAGAGCCCTGGGAAGGCACAGCTACACACAGCTGCTACTGTGCATGAAACACTTCAGCTTTTTGCAGGCAACAACTTCTGGGGGAAATCCCCACTCTCATGAGCTGTGTTCTGGCCCTGTGACAACCCTTGTAAGACCTAAAAAGTGAAGATCTTCACTCAGCCTGTTTCCAAGCCGGGAAAATGAGGACAGTGCTTCCTCCCGAGGGCCTTGGCCAGGGTGCCAGGGGAACCACAGAGACCATTCCCAGACCACCGGGGTCTTCTGCGTCTAGGACCCGGTGACTGTTATTCAGAATAACCAAAACAGCTCCCTCTGCCAGGGTCTAGGTTCCAGGGACATCTGTGGAGACACGTCAAGCTGACGGAAAGGAAACCTCTCCTCTGGGTCTGACTCTAGGCGAGTATTTGCCCAGAAGGAAGCTGTGGGGGCGAAGAGAAATCAATGAAGGATTTGCAGATAGATGTTCTCTGGGCCCAAGTACAATTTACAAAATGCAACATACAAAGAGGATGAATCTACTCCCTCTCTCTGCCAGGCTTGAGCAGATTCCTGAATCAAAACAACTCTTTGCAACAGGACCAAGTCTCAGCTAAAAGTGAGTTCCTCAAAAGACACCAGGGACAGGGTGCAGAATTCCTGAAATCCTATAGCAAGTGCTAGAACCTAGCAGCATTCTGAATACATGGGGAGGGAGTCTGAGGGACACGTGTCTCTGGCCACAGTGTCCTCCGGGACGATTTACAGAGGGAAACTTGCAGGGCATGAGTTTTCCCATCACATAAGGGACGATGCACAGCCATCTTCAGACCAAGTGGCAAGTCATGGATCTGAGAAGCAAGTCAAGTCGGGGTGACAACCAGGGGGAAGGGACCCAGCCAGGAAGATACGATTTTGCACAAGTCAGGCTGAACGGGAAATGTTTCCCTGCTCTCCAAACCACTTTGGCAGTGAGGTGAAGCCAGGGCCAAAACAAACACATCAGGAGCTACTGCACCTCCGGACCTCCCTACCCCTTCCCTTTCTCTGAAGCCCATGAAAACTTGATTTGTCTCAACTACACGAAAGCTGGGAAATTGGAGAGGAGGAAGGGGGAAGAGAGAAAGGGAGGGGGCCAGGCAGCGTCCATGCAGTCAGCTGTCCTATTGATTAGCGCCACACAACCCTCTGTGCCACCGGCAAGAATCATACCTCCTGCTGATCTCGGGGGAAATGCTCCAAGATCCATGGCTGGGAGTTCAGGAGAATCTCTAAGCCATCAGCCAGGAGCCGGGCACTGCAGCTCCACAGAGTGATGGGCCAGGGCGAGCTCTAATTAACAGGGTCTGATGCCTCTTCTTTTTTGGTAACTGAGCAGATTTAAAGGGCTAGAGTCCCAATTTGAAGGGTGCTGGAGCTTCCTGGCTGCTGCCGTGGCTGCTCGGGCTGTCTGCTGCTCCCAGCTGCTGGGAGAGCCTCCTGCAGACCTTGCACGGCAGCCAGCGTGGAAGCAGGCACAGCCGGGAAGGTGGGAAGGGGGAGCTTGAACGTGGGGTGTCCGGGCTGCAAGGTCTGAGTCAAGACCGCCAGGCACGCCACTGTGACGAGCACCCAGGTCCCGCCTGCTGTCTCCTGGCCAGGGCAGAGTGCTGGGCCCCATGGGTGCAGCAGCATCGGGGACATTCTCTCTGATGGGGGCATGGTGACTGTCAGCAAGGAGCTGCAACCTGCCTGCCCACAAACAGGTCTGCAGGGACGCGTGCACGCATGGGCCTACCTGTGCACACACATATACATACCTGTCTTGTACACACACATGCCTGTCAGGGTGCATACATCTGTCTGCCCTTGTACACACACACACACACACACACACACACACACACACACACACCTGCTGGCATGTGCACAATGCCTGCCTGTGTAGACATACATGCCTCTGTGTGTGCGTACACATACATGTCTATGTACACACATGCCTGTCTATGTAATATATACATATCTGCCCATGTACATACACATCCTTGCCCTATGCACACACATGCCTACCCATGTACACACCTTCTGTCCATGTTCATGGATTGGCCCATGTACACAGTGAGTATGTGTGCTCAGTGACACATGTGCCTTCCATGTACACACACATATGCCTGCCCAGGGTCACACGTGTTTCTGCATGAGCCTATCCTGGCACACACACGTCTCATGACCACACACACTGCCCACCTTCCGATACTCGGGCACAAGCTACACAGCCTTCAAGGGTCGGACCCCTGCCGTCCACCTCTGCTGAGGGAGGCACCATTGAAAGAAGGAGCTGTGACCCCCGGTTGGGCAGAAGAGAGGCTGGCTCAAGACGGCCTGGGGACAGGGAAAGAGCAGGGAGTCCCCTGCCACTGCAGCTGCCAAAGCCAAGCTGGGATCTTGGTGGGCAGCCCTAATCTGAGGCCACTGCTGCTGGAAGCCCCTTGCCACACAGCCTCGTCCACTCCTCTGTGGACAGAGGCAGTGGCCTCATCCGGGCCCTCCTGTGCACTGCATCTGCACAGCGGAAATGACTTTCCCAGGATGCTTCTGCAGTCCACACAACAACTCGCACAGCATTTTAAAGCAAAATAAACCATCCAGCCAGTGCCTTGGAGTGAATGCGGGAGTTCAGAGGGGCCTGGGCTGGGCTGCAGGGTAAGGGCTGAGCCTCAGGTCCCTGCCCAGGCTGCCAGTTTCTGTGACTCGAGCCTGCCTCGTTCATTTATAGAACAACAGGGCTGAACTAAGCCAGCTTCACTCTCAACAGAAAGAGAAGGCACAGAGGGAGAGTCTGGACTCCGAAAAGCCAAAAGCCAAAACCTGGGCAATTATCTGCATGCAGAGTCGTACCAAATCCTCTCAGCTCAGGGGACAGAAACTGTAGAGGGCTTGAGCTAAAAACAAAATCTTGAGAAGCGTGGTGTGAGTTCATCATCCAGGCCTCGGAGTGAGGGAGGAAGCGAGTGGGGTACACAGCTCTTCTGTGCTCCAGCCCCTCCCTTGAGAGCCGGCCCTGCGAGCAGCCAGCTCCAGCCACGCAAGTCAGACAGAGGTGGCCCTAGTCTGTGTACTTATTTTTATGCTTCTGGTACTGGGAGCTTAATCCAGGGCCTTTGCCCTGCACTACCTCCCCAGTCCTTTTTTAAATTTTGATTCAAGATCTCACTAAATCACTAAACTGCCCAGGCTAGGCTCAGTTTGCAGTCCTCCTGCCTCAGCCTCCCAAATGGCTGCATGGACAAGCATGGACCACCACACCTGTCTGAGCTGGCATTTTAGATTCCAGATGGTCTCCAGGAAAAAGTCCCCACAACGTCCCAGCAAATCACACTCTGCACCCGCAGACCTGCCCCACATTCAGATGCCCTTCAGCCTCACCCTGTTGGCAGGAGGAGCTCTGTCTGCAAAGACTCTGGACCTGAGCTACATATAGCCCCCTTCTAGCTTGTGCCTAGATGTCCCCCCAAAACCTCATATGGTCATATGTTTCCAGAGTAGCTGGATGGACAGTGTGCGACACTGGGCCTGATTCATGGGGCAGTGCTAGGACCAAGGGCTCTAGAATTAAGGGTGAGAGTGCTGTGCCCCCTGAGTAGCTTGAACAAGATATACGAGATGGAAAGATGTGCAGCTGGCTCCTGCTTGTGTTGCCTCCTCCTGCTCGCCATGGACTTGTTCTCCTCTGCAACGCCTGTCGGCCCCGTCACCCTGCCTTGGAGCCAGCCAATTATAAATTGAGAGCTAAATAAACCTTTCCCCATTTAACATTTGTTGGCAGGTTTTTGTCTCAGCACGGAGAAGAGTAAGTAAAACAAGTTCCTGGCCCCCTGTGTCCAGGGAGGTCCTCAGATTCGCCCCTTGTCTTGCTTCTATAAAAGAGGAAAGACATGGCGGGCACAAAGAGGGGTCAGACGCACTCAGTCCCTGGGCCCGTGTTCTTGATGGTGCATCTCCCCATAAGGAACCCAGCAGAGCCCCAGCAAAGCCCCAAAGCCAAGGGGGTGTCTAGAGGACAGTTCCATCTCCATCCCCACTACACTCCCCCAAGGCCCCAGTTCCCTTCCCTTCCTGAGTCTTCATCAACAAAACCAAGTCCTTCTTGAGAACAAGGGCAGGAGCAGAGTCCCCAATGCCGCATTTTCTGGGAGCACCCAGTGTGCCCGTACATTCCCATGGCTGACCTTGAGCCTCTGGGCCCCCCCCTGCCACAGTGCATATCTTTCCTCAACAAGCTCCACACTCCCTCAGAACAGATCTGAGAGGAGCAGGCTAGGTGACTTGGATAAAAGTGCTATGAATGCAGACAGGAACCGGAAGCTGGACAACTGGGAGAGTCCACGATTCTTCTCTACTGGGGTCCCCAGCTGTCCTGTGGGCTGGCAACACAGCCCAGAACACAGAATCTGTCTCCCAGAGGCTCCCTTTGTGCTCAGGATCCAAGCAACAAGGCCCAGGGCAAGAAAGGGATTCCCTCCTGCTGCCAAAGTGGTTGTGGCACTTTTCCGAAATGACGCACCCTCCAGGGGTGACCGGTACGTGGGAAGGTCTCCCCTCTTCATCCCATCTGCAGGAACATCACCCGCCAGGCCTCTGTGAGAAGCCCAGCAGGCCACAGCCCCGGAGGTCCAGCTTCTGTTCAAGGTGCAAATGACTTCGCAGAGCCTCCAGAGGGGCCTGGCCAGGCTCTTGCTGGTCACCAATCGCTGCCCCCATCTCCAGGCCACCCAGGCCTGCCAGGGCTGGGGTTTCAGGCCGAGCTCCCCAACACACTGAGTTCAGCAAGGTGAGCTCACGAGGCAGGCGGGAAGGCGAGCAGGGAAGATGGTAGCAGACAGTTGGCTCAGGCTCCCAGAGTCCTCTGACGCTGCTAATGCCCCCCCCCCACCGCATGCATCCCCTCTGGTATCAGCCTTGCCACTTGCAGAGAGATGGCAGTAACCAGGCTGGGACCCTCGGCAGGGGAGTAGCTGCCACCAAGGTCCTGGGGGCTGACACCCGCTTCAGAGGTTGAACGCCAGCCCCTCCGGCCCTGCTCAGGCCTCTTCTCCCCCGACTTTCAGTGCTGGTGGAGATCCCTGCGATTGCTAATGCCTAGGTTATTTCAGCTCCCCAAGCCCAGGCAGCTAGCCCTCTGTATCAAATGCCATCTGTCTGAAACATCTAATGTGGTTTTTGTTTTCCTGACTGGACAGAAATCTTCCTTGGATATCTCAAATTGGAGTGTCCTAATAGTCACGATTAAGCCTTCGTGGGAACATTCTGACACACGGCAAGCAGTCTGCAGTGCGAATGGCAACATTTCCAGATGAAAGGAAATGATCAGAGAGGGGAGCTCTGCGCTCCTCCCTCAGACTGGAGCTCACTGGCACGTCCTCGTGTTATATATGTCTCATTTATTATTACTAAAGGTAGAGGAGGAAGAACAACAACAACATTCCTAGTGTAATTTTAAATCTAGTGATCTCCAAACAAAAACAAGGAGTAACTGCGAAACTTTGCTTTTGCAGAACTGAACTAAACACCAACACAGCCAAGGACTAAGATGATTTAATAATAGCAATAAATAGTTACAACATGTGTGTTGGGTAAATATTAGTGTGCTTTACTAACATTTTGAAGCTTGGACAGTGGGTGTTATTAAGGAACAGCGGGGCTTTAATTTATCCCCCAACTCGTTCTGCCTCTCTGTGTCTGAGCTCTGTGATACAACAAATAAGAAGCACGCTGATAGCAACCCTGGGAAGGCCGGAACAGGCCCAGGGAGCCCTTTTGATGTCTTCCCTTCCCATGAGGAAAAGGGGTGTACTGGTCTCTTTTTTCATTTCTATAACAAAATACCTAGAGCTGAGTAGCTTTATAAAGAAAAAAAGGTTTGCTTAAATTAAGTTATAATAGTCTGGGAGGTGAGAAGTCTAAGATTGGCAGCCCCAGCTGTCCGACCTCTGGCGGATTCCTACAGCAGGCGCTATCGCCCCAGGCAAGCGTGTGGGCGTCAGAGCTCACGCTGCTTGACAGGAAGCCCGAGTGAGGGGTGGGGCCCGACTGACTTTATTACAACCTCTTTGTGAGAAGGAACTCCGGGTCTCACGAGATTTCCCTCATGGTTTCTGAGAGTGAAGCCCCGAGAAAGGGTTGTCACTAAGGATTGTCACTAGACCTTTGAAAGATCCCAGCACCTCCCAGTGTGGCAGCTCGGGGGACCAAATCTCCACAGTTGGAGCCCTGGGGGCCAAAGTGCATGGCCACCAGCACAGAAAGGGCTCATGGCCCAAGGCCCGGCCAGATGCCCCCTGGGGCACGGAGGAATGAGATGCCACATGGATAGGAAGGGGCCGGGCTAGTGCAAGGCCGCAGAAAGCAGGTCCAGCAGCCGAGGGCCGTGTGCAGCCGGACAATGAGTGCCGACCACCAGGGCCAGACCTCCCGCTCATCCGGGCCGGCTCAGGCCAGGGGCCTGCAAGGCCCCTCCCACATGAAAGATGCCCTGGGTGAGGTTGGACAGAAGGCGGGAGCACGGAGCGGACCAGAAGTGCCCCTCCTTCAGGCAGGAACAGCGTCGGGGACAGGGAGCGAAGTGGTTTGGCCGTAGCCACACCGTCTTCACCTCCCTGCTCCTCCCGTGGCCACGTGGGACATGATTTATTTGTGCTGCTTTGGAAATCTGACCCTCAGCTGTCGCCTCACCTCCATCCCCTCTGCTGCCCGCGTAAGTCAAGGACTCGGTGCACTTTGTCAGGCCCCTTATGAGAACCTGCTAAGCGAATCCTCCTCCCTGCCTTCATCCATGAATCAAGCCTACGTCCCGGTGGGCACAAGGGACACAGTGATAAACAGGGGTGATGATGCCCCAGCCCCTGTGTGGCTAGAAAGATAGAGAGAAGAGAGCTGCTGAGGAGACAGTGTGTGAGCAACACAGGCTGAGCCAGCTCCCACCGAAAGGACCCAGGAGGCGGTGTCAGAAAGGATCCCGGCCGGAAGACGACATGGCTTGGGGAGCAGAGGGGAGACTCCATTGCTCTGCACAGACAGAAGCAACAGGGCTGTGGGTCCAGGGCCAGCAAGGCAGGGGTAGGGAGGGCGAACAGCACCGAGGGGCAGGGGCAGGATGGAGCACGCCTGTCATCCCAACACTCTGAGAGGCTGAGGCAGGAGGATCTTAGAGACTTAGTGAGTACCTGTCTCAAAATAAATAAGATTTTCAAAGAGCTAAGGAAGTATCTCCATATTCAGACCCTCAATCTCAATTGCCAAGACCACGAAAAGAGAGAAAAAGAGTCCTCTGACTACATTCAATTCCTAAGGACCCTGTTACACAGACAGTGCAGCAAGCACTGAAGGAAACTCGATTTTTCTGAAATACAAGACATTTGTTCCCCGTAGTGTTTGGGATAAAAACCAAACTGCACAATCTGCCTTCGAGGCTCTTTAGAAGCTCTTGGCACCCAACTCCCTTTCACCACCCTCGTCTGCTCCCGGCTCCCGGCAATGAAAAGGGCGCCTGCTTGCCGCACTCTTAGCTCCCAGATGCAGTCGCTTCACACACTGCTGGGCCTCAGCTGGAGCTCTCCCTCCAGTGTGCCGTGCCCTCCCTCGCGGCCCTGGTGAACTCCTACTTAGCCATCAAAGCCCTAGTCTCCTCACCTCCCTGCAGTAGTCACTTCTATGCAGCCCTTTTTCCTTGCATTAAAAGACAAGGGCCACTTTTTAAATTCTTTTTACTTCACATACTGGAAAGTGAACCCAGGACCTTGGCACTGAGCTAAATTCCCAGCTCCTTTTTATATTTCATTTTGAGATGGGGCCTTGCTAAGTCTCCCAGCTGTCCAGGCTGGGCTTGGAGGTGAGATCTTCCCACCTCAGCCTTGCAGAGCGCTGGGATGACCAAGCCTTTCCTGAGTGTTTGTCCTGTGACACTGTCCGGACACGAATCAGTAGGTGTAGCTCCATATGAACAAGCTAAAGGAGGTGGGCTCTCGGGTGCAACTGCGAAGCATGTAAAGCGCACACCTATGAAGCTCTAATAAAATGTCAACAGTCTGTACCCAGCAGTGACCTGTCAGCACGGGACAGTCTGCTCAAGAAATAAGCAGTTGTCTTAATTGTTTGAATAATATGCAAGGAGGGCTGGCCAGATAGCTCAGCGGATTAAAGTACCTGCTGAGGCAGACGCAGGGACCAGCCTTTGAGCCCCAGCGCACCGTGCTGGCCCCGCCCCTGGGGCACACTGAGACAGCGATTGAGACCCTGTAGACCTTGTGCTAAATACAAAAAAGAAAAAGAAGAAGGAGAAGGAGGAGGAGGAGGAGGAGGAAGAGGAAAATGCAAAGAATGATTTGTTACTTTTCCCCTTCGCCTCACATCAGCCCAATTTTCTGGCATTTCTTCTGCAGTGCGCCTGCCTGCAGAAAGTAGCTGTATTCACCCAAAAGCATGAAAAGGGGGAAAAAGAAGAGGAAAAAAAAATCACTGAAGCAACCGCTCCTCTCCTCTTGCCCATGGAATTGCTAAATCCAAGGAAATGTACGTTTTCCAATTTCAAGGAAAGGGATTCCATCCAACACGACTCAGCTTCCAGGAGCTTGGCACACAGCCTACAAAGCGCTGGACCCCAGCTTCGGACAGCACGGAGGAAGGCGGAGTGTCCCCAGCCTCTGCCACCCTCCGCCTGCAGGTGGGCTGATAACTCACTTGTGCCCTTGATGCCCCAGGAGGCTTTATGCATATGTGGGGCAAACTGTGAACCCTTGGGCTGGGGCGCCCCCACCCTGCACCCCAGGGGTGAACTCAGGCCTCACCCTGCTCAGCCTCCTGCCCGTGCTGCACTGCAGATGCGGCTGTGGAGATGTGGGAGCTCTGCCCTCCTGCAGCCCCCACCCCACCCAGATCTGTGCTCAGCTCCCCGGCCCTGAAGTTCCAGCTTCCAAGATTTGCAGGCAGCAGTTGTACCCTACTCCTCCTTCCCGTGTCCCCTCCCTTCCTGCCTCCTCTGTCCTCCTCCTAAGTGAAGGGTGGCACACCTTGCCATAAACTAGCGCGTGGAAGGGTATGACAGGGCTACTGAAGAGCCAGGCCCAAGAAGCATGAAAACCTCCTTTATGGATTTGTCCCCAGAGCACAGGGACCCTGGACCTTTGGTGCCCCCCTAAATCCAACCCAGGATGGACAGCGCGGACGCCAGGTCCCTGTGCCACCTGCTGGCAGATGCTGCAGCCCGGGAGGCAGGTGAAGCTCCTGTAGGTGATGTGTGGCTCCCACACAGCTTGACAGATGGCCCTGCCCTGCCCACGTGACCTTGGGCACCAGGCCTTCCCAGCCATTCTGCATAGAGGCAGCCCGGCAGGAAGCACTGGATGATATGTACCACAAGCAGCAGTGTCCCTAAATCAGGCCCTGTCATTCAGCAAGGCCATCTCTCCACGCTCAAAAGCCCAACCTCCTTTCCTTGAGTCACAGCCAGAGATGTCAGCACTAACAATTGTACTGGTGGATTCTAAGAAAACAAACTCAACTGCAAGGCTATGACAGGGACAGAAGCTGAGGCTTGGGAGGCATGAATCCGCAGCCTGTCCACAGCCCTTGTTACAGCTCCACATACAGAGCCCCACCGTGGGGACAGAGCCTCAGGGGCACAGGAAAGTCCTGGGTGCTGCATCTGGATCCCACTGGCCATGGAACCAGTGCCATATAAGGGGACTTGAGTGGAGCAGGACACAGGAGCTGCCAGGAAGCCCTAAGACCCACTGCTCTCCCAGTGTAGACCCCTGTGCGGCTCCCAGCCCTGCTGCTCTTTTTTCCTTCCCAGTCCATGCTGAGGCTTGACCCCACTCCCTTTGCCCAGGCACAGTCCTTGTTATCCTCCAAGCTTGGGGACTTCAAGAGCACAAGGAGCATCTTCCCTAAAGCCACTGCTCAGGGACCCCCACTGTTCAAAGCTTATTTCTATTAGCTGTCACCCAGAGCCTGGCAGAAGCGTGAATCCTCACTCCTGGATGCGCTATGCCACCATGATGTCACCACTTCTTGGGTGACCGAGCTCTGGGTCCCTCCCACAGGACACAGCCTGAGAGCCGAAGGAGATGGGGACTGGATCGCCCTGTGCCCAATGACCAGGAGTCCCGAAGGAGCAGCAGACAGTCAAGAGGTGAAGAGATGAACAGCCACAGCCACCTGCCACTTCTTCAAAGGACTCAACGAACCCCAGAAATCTAGTTCAGAGAGAAGCAAGTGACCACAGTCACCAGGGAGGACACTTAAAGAAGAGAAAAACCAGAAGGACTTAAAGGCTGAATCCGAATTGCATGGAAACAACACGAAACCCCCACCCAACTGTCAGCTGCAGTCTCCCAACTCCCAGCGCCCAGGGTATCTTGCGCACAGGTACAGATACTCAGGTCTCACTTCTGCCTAAGAAAACAGGAAATGGACCCTGGAAATGCACCACAACCCGAAGTACAGAGAGCCAGTAATGCCACCGCTATGCTGGACCTTCAGCAGCTGAGGTAGACGTCTCAGGCAGGTCCTGCATGGAGTCAACTCAAGGACACAGCTGAAAGCCAGGACAGAGCACGACTCCTCCAACTTTGTAAACTAATAACAGTGCCATGCACCTTTTGCACAGCATGTCACAGACCTTAGGAAAGGTCTCTTGCGAGAGGCACTGCTAAGAGCTGCACTGCCTGAAGCTGCGTGACACGGGCGCTCCGGACATTTGGAGGAAGGTTTTCTTCACCATCCGGCACAGGAAGGTGCCCTCTCTGCAAGCCAGGACGGCTACCACGGGCGCAACTGAGTAAGCTTGGTGCAGATCCTACGTGACAGGATCTCGAAAGGCTTGGACCTGGAAAGCAAAACTCGCTCCTGTGTCCTTCTTTGGACCTCAGACGCCACCAGCCAGGCCAGTGTCCCATGGGAGCCCTTCTCAGGGTGTCAGGCTATGGGGAAGGCTTCGCTTAGTGAGGGATGGATGCTGAGAATCTTCGAGGATAGAGAATGCAGGAAGTTCCTACCAAACAGCAGCACTGGGTTTCAGTGACTGAAGAAGGGAGTCTCTATGAAATTTGACCTTTGACAAATTTGACAAAATTTCACACACACACAATCGAGACTGAATTCGTAGGGTCTTCTGTAAGGGTTCCAACTCTTACTCCACAGGACTTTGGTGACAGAAGGAGCCAATGGCATCCAAATGGCCCCCTTTTCTGTTGGGTATCCCTGTGTTTAGCTCCCAACCTCCAGTCCAGCTGAGGCATGGAAGCTGGGGATGACACAAGAGAGCGGGCAGTCAGGGTGTGCCCACAGTACCCTGAGGAGCTGGGGTGCAAGCAGGCCCAAGGCAGGACCAGTGGTTAAGCAATCTAGGCTCACAGAGGAACCAGCAGCAGGGAGGAGCTGACGATGTGGAGTTCGCCTGCCAGGCGGGTGACTCAGGTATGTTTGAGAAGTTCTGCACCTAATTTCATAAAGATTATGAAATTCTTCTACGCACAGGGTCAGATATGCACACTGATGCCTCTGATGATAAGCTCGTTCCACTGAAGTCACGTCGCCACACTGGCCACAAAGAAGCACGCGTCACACACACCCACAGGACATCCTGTTGCAGACCCCTCCTTCCACGCCATTCCCAACTATTCCTAATTTTTTTTCTCTTTTCGTTCATTCTGTATGGCTGAATTCCCATTCAGTCCTTCTGCAGAGTTGCTATGCCCATCTGAGAATGTTCATTGAACCTGGAACTGCAAAACTCACTCCAGACCCAGCGATGGCAGCTGCCCCAGGTAACACCCTCAGCTTTGGGAAATACACACCCAAGTCAAGTGAGAGCAATGCTTCCAGCCCACCTCCTCAGTCGCGGGAAGAACAGATACTTCAGAGAGGGCTGGTGGGTCCCACTTGGGTTCCCAAAGTTACATCTTTGAGAAAGATGCTGTCATGTGGCAGAGGCGCTGAGAACAGCAACTCACAGTGGGATACCGCCTGTGGCATCCCAAGAGCATGCAGCTCCTGGTACCAGCACCACTGTGCCCAGGCCCGGCTGCAGGGGCTCCCAGGGACTCTCAGCCAAGCTGAAACTCTAAGCTTCAGCCCAGTGAACCCGCAGACCCTGAACAAAGCACGGAAGGGCATCTTAGGTGGCTCTTTCTGGTCTCTCCAAAGCTTGAGAGGGAGGAAAAGGTTCAGGGGTCAGGGTGCAGATGAACAAGCTCCAGGATGATTTATAGCGTTGTCCATGGCTCAGTGCAGACACCTCATCCAGGCAGTCCTCCCTCATGCCCAGGGCAAAGCCCTCTTCCCCGTGCCCTCCATCATCCTAAACGCCCAAGGTGGACCCGGCACCACGCCACAACACTGGGCAGCCCCTCCACTCCCCTCCACGGTCTAGACTGCTAGCTTTGGAGCTTAGGGTTGGGTCTCACTGCATCTGCCAGTGCCTGGGGAGTTCCCAACCCCCACAGGGAGGTTTAAGCCATGGCCTGTGTCTGTAGCAAGATTAAGGCTTTTCCACTCACCTTCACCCCTAATTGCTGCAACCAAGGGAAACTGAAAGCAGAGCTCCCCAAGGCCAGACCAACAGAAGATGGCTTTGTAATGTCACAGTCAAAGTCGGAAAAGAGACAGCCGCTCTTCCAGCATAACAAAGCCCCAACATTATGCAGGCCGGAAGACATGAATCTTATATGCAGATCTGCGGGCAGGATATTAACGCTTGCGAGGTAAGAAATCTGATTTGTTGTTTAATATCATTTGAGAGGGTCTTAGAGAAGTGGAGAGGAAACACAGCTTCCACCCAGAGCGTGGGGCTCCCTAGCCTCACCTCTCTGACTTCCGGGTTCCAGGTCTCTCCCACGCTCTGAGCTGCAGTACATAAACGGAAACGCTGGTCCTGATGAGGGACTAGGACTCCCTGACCTCGAAAAGAAAGAAGTAAAATGGAGTGGAAGGATGATGAGAAACGGGTCTAAGAGGGAAAGTGGGGCAACCAGGGGACATCTGAGGGGGGCTGTTGCCTGAGGATCTGAACCAAGAGCCCCCAGCTCATCAGGGAGGGGATGCTGCCTACTCCTCCACCCAGTGCCCACCCAGTTCTGTGAAATTTGAGAACTGGAGAACAGGGTGAACTTTCATTGAGAAGTGTGCGCGCGCGCGTGTGTGTGTGTGTGTGTGTGTGTGTGTGTACACACGCTTGCACACACATATGTTCACAGGCACTTGCCTGGCCAACTGGAAGTGGGATTTGTCCCCTTCCCCCAGATTCCCAAACACTGCTCACTGGGGTCGTCAGTATGAGGTGAGTGGATCCAAGAGGAAGCCCCTCGGCCACAAGGAGTTGGCAGTCTTGTAGGGGGACCCAAAGGGCCATTGCTACTTAGGGAATAGCATAGAAAACACTGCCGAGGTAGTCAGAATGATTTGTGAACACAGAAGAAAGGTGCCGTGGGGGTCTAGGAAGGCTTTCCAGAGGAGGTGATGTTGGTACTGAGCTCTGAAGAGCTAAGAGAAGTTGGCCAAAAGCGCCCTTGGACCGCTCCCTCCAGCACCCCTAGAGAGCAGCTGCAGGTCTCCTCTCATCGAAGGCAAGGTGACCACGGCTGGCCACACACATCTCCAAAGCGCCATAGCCTGTCACCCCTGTGGGTCCCCAGAGCTCTGCAGCCCTCTCACTTACCCATGTTCCTGGCTGGTTCCAAGCCCTTCCTGGTGGTGTTGCCAAACGGACCCCAGTCTTGTTAATGGAACAGAGAGGTGGACCTGCAGCACTCCTGGAGCCAGGTCCCTACAGCAAAGCTGGCTCCTCCTTGGAGGCCGCTGAAGTTGTGCCCAGCCCCAGCCAGGCTGCCTGCTCCCGCTGCACACCAGGACCTGCGTGCAAGCTCCCTGGAGCCGGGCCAGGCCTTGCAGCCGCCCAGGCAGGTGGAGGAGGAGCAAGGGAACCCAGAGACCTCAGAGAATCAATCGGGTTAACTCTCGAGGAGCCCAGTGGGGCGCATCCGGGGCAGCTCCAGAGCCCAGCAGCCCCCGCCCCACCCGAGCTGGGGAGTCTTGGGGGTTAGTTGGCGTCGCTGCTTCAAGGGGAGCTGGCTGTCCCGGCTCTCTCCCGCCATGCAGTCAGGGCCTCCACCCACGGACTCTGCTGGCTTCCTCTCACCTTCATACGCCAGGGGCGATCGGAACATATGGTGCATGTTTAAATTGAAAAGGAAGAGCTTCTTACATAAAAGACACATGGCCAAAAATGACGGGATGTGTTCGAAGTGAGGGGGAGGCCTTCGAGGGGGTTCGTGGCAATGTGGCTCCTACTGTAATAAATATTTTTAAGTACTAGCTGTATTTTTTAATCACACACATACATCTCTCTATATGGATCTTTGTTTGTTTGTTTGGCAGCCATGGGGATTGAACCCTGGGCACTGGCTCTTTCCATTTTTTGAGACAGGGTCTCAAGGCGTCACTGAGTCACTCAGATTGGGCCCAAACTTGCAACCTGCTTGCTTCAGTCTTGGGGTGTACTGGTTTCTTTCACGCAGCGCAGTATTTCTGGGGCTCGATGTCGCCGACCGCCGCATGTATCAGAGCTTCCTGCCTCTGGCAGTGGCTGGCGGGGTGGACGCCCCGCAGTCCGCTGACCGTTGTCTGTCGGTGGGCATTTGAGTCTTCTCTGCCTTCTGCCCATTGTGGACAGCACTGCCGCTAATGTTCATGTACTTCTTTTCAATACTGAGGGAATATGGAACTGCTGGGTTATACGGTAATTCTGTTTTGTTTTTTATTTTAAGTTTGTGTTGGTGCAGGTTTGCAACACACGAAGACTGCATTTGTCGCGGGGAGTCAGCTCGTGGAGACAAGTCTTAACTCTTTTACTTCCACTTCCCTTCCCCCTCCCTCCACCTCTTAGATCCCCTCCCGCCTTGCAAAAGATCTATCTTTGATCTTTTATTTTGCTCTTTAAATCATTTATACTTTGGGTTTTTCATAGAAGAGAAACCGTGTGATAGTTAAGCTTGTGTGCCTGATTGATTTCACTGAACATTAGGGTCCCAAAGTATATCCATTGTCCTAAAAATGACCCGAATTTGTCCTTTATGGCAGGGCAGTATTCCATTGTGCATGATCGCCCCGTTCTCCTGCTCCATTCGCCTGCTGACGCACGTGTAGCCTGCTTCTGAGGGTCAGCTGTTAGGATTGTGCCCTGGGTTTAATCTTTCTGGCATCAGCAAACAATGGGTGAACCATTGTACGTATCCGCCAGCAACGTGCGAAGCCTCCGATTTATACACATTTTGCCCAGATTACTTATTATTGTTAAAAGTCATCAGAGCAGGAATGAAGCCTCTTTTTGGAGGGTTATGATTGAATTTCCTTCTCGGCGCTTTGTTTTGTTTTTGCAGTGCTGGGGATCCAACGCAAGGCCTCGAGCACAATTTTCATTTCTTTAATGGCTCATGATACTGAGCCTATTCTCAAGTACTTGTTGACAATGTGTTTATCTTCTTGGATAAATGCCTATTTAAAGCTTTTGTCCATTTTTAAAATTGGGCTGTCTTTTTTGCTGTGGACTTGTAAACAATCTTTTGTATACTCTGGTACAAGACTTATGTGAGACCTTATTTGCGAATATTTTCTCCCACTGTGGAGGTACGTCTCTTTCACTCTCTTCATATTGCTCTTTGGTGTACACAAGTTTTTAATTTTGACGAAGTCCAAGTTATCTATCATTCTTTTTGTTATTTATGGCTTTGGTTTTATGTCTAAGAATTTATTGATCATGAAACACTAAACATAAATATTTAACCCCTATTTTCCTCCAAGAGTTTCATGATTTTTCTTTCTTATGTTTGTGTGTTTGATGTGTTTTGAGATAATGTTTTATATGATGTGAGGTAAAGGTCCACTTTCACCCTTTTTTGTGTGGCTATCCACTTGTTAAAGTACCATTTGTTGGTCATAGGTATGCAAGTACTTTTTCTGGCTCCTCAATTCCATTCTGTTGATAAATTCATCTGTCCTATGCTAGTACCACGCTGTTTCAATTACTGTATTTTGTACTAAATCACAAAATCTCTTTCCTTAGTGTTATCTGAACCCAGATAAGAGTAGGAAACTTTACCAAGTTGGATTTTTTTTTCCCCTAAGTGGATGCCTGAGGGCTGGGGAGATAGCTTAGTGGCATAAGTACATGCCTGGCAAGTGCAAGGTCCTGAGTTCAATCCCTGATACTACAGGGAGGAAAAAAAAAGAGAGAGAGAGAGACCTAAGTGGATGGATCCCCTGGTCCTTAAACCTGGCTTATCACCATCAGTCTGAAGTCAGGGTAGAAGGAGGGGAAGGCAGTGTAAGAACTTCCCACTTCAGCTCTCCAGAAAAAGAAAGAGGACTCAAAGCAGCAGAAAGAGGCTGGGCAGATGTAGGGCACACACCTACCTCTGAAGATTCCCAGCTATCTAGAATTGGGTAATGCATTCTTTCTGATCCTCATTTTATCCAATGGAAAATGGGTTGTTTTGAGAACTACATATATACACAATCATGTGCCTGACGCTCAAACACACGCCTGTAATATGCCTCTGGCCCACAGCAATAAGGAGCACAGAAAATGGAACTAGAGATGTGGTCTCTCCTGCCACTCCATGACCAGATCCACCTGCTCTGGAAGGGTGTGCACTGGGAATGGATCTCTTGCTTTTAATCAGTCACGGGCTTATGCAAATCCAGCCTAGGCAGAGGAAAAGACAATTAGTCTTTTACATGACCTTTCTTTGTTGCAGAATGAATTCCTTGGTTACAAAAAAAAAAGTGTTATGTGTTAAGTGGGCCACCATAATGGTCAATAGAGCTTTCAGTAAGTCCATAGAAATAGTGCTTTAGGCAGAAGCATGGTGAGCAGAAAAGGCAAATCTATATCCAGAATAGGGTCTATTTCAGTGATAACCAATTCCTGCTCTCTACTTGATGGAAAGCAGCCAATGTAATTAATCATCCTACACTTGTATTGAAGGAACAGGCGAGTCAGAGCTTATAGAGTTTTCTAACTGCTTCCCACAAGTACATACTGGGTAGAGACAGATGGATTTAATTGGTGTCTCCCTTGAAGAGGCAGCAATGAGAGGCTGTGGGGTGACCAGCCTGAGCCCAGGGCTGCACAGAGGCCATGCAACCGCCGTGAGTCCTCAGCTGTGAGCCTCACTGGGGAAACACATTCTCCTTCACTGGCCACAGCTTGATATCAGGGGCACAACCCCTGAAACAAGTGCAGTTCAGGCCAGCAAGATAGCTCAGTGGACTAAACACCTGCTTAGGCAAGCACAGGAACTGCACTAGGGCAGGCTGAGCCCACCACCGAGACTGAGCATGGTGGCTCAAGCCTATAATCCCAGTCCTGGAGAGGCTGAAAATAAGAGGATCATTATAGGTCTGAGCTGCAGAGTGAGACCCTGTACCAAATACATAACAAAGTCTTTGCTATCTTTATCTTAAAGACATAGGGGTAGGTAGAGAGCTCACGAACAAAGCCCAAACTTCATGGGGAAATACTTCAAAGAATCCACAACTGGGATCTCATCTTTTTAGAAAGTTTCTGTGCTTCAAAGCAAGTCTCCAACAGAGTAAAAAGAAAACCCACAAACTGGGAAAAAATTATAGCCAACTGTCCCTCCGACAAAGGCCTTATATCTAGAATATATAAAGAATTTTAAAAAATCAAGCCCCCCAAATTCAAAGACCCGATCCAAAAATGGGCATCTGGGATGAATATATACTTCTCAGAGGAAGAAATACAGATGACAAATAAATGTATGAAGAAATGTTCAACATCATTGGTCATTCAAGAAATGAAAATTAAAACAACACTGAGATTCCATCTCACCCCAGAAAGAATGGCTGACATCAAGAAGTCATCCAATAACAAATGCTGGAGGGGCTGTGGAGAAAAAGGAACCCTTCTTCACTGTTGGTGGGAATGCAGACTGGTGCAACCACTATGGAAATCAGTGTGGAGATTCCTTCAAAAGCTAGGATTGGAGATCCCATTCAAGACAGCTATTCCCAGGGCCGGCGGTATAGCTCAGCGGACTAAGCGCTTGCTTAGGTAAGCGCAGGGACCAGTGTTCGATCTTTGGTTCCCCCAGCCGCGTCGGCCCCGCCTTCGGGTGCGCTGAGCCAGCAATGCAATCCGGGCGTGGTGGCGCGCGCCTGTCATCCCAGCACATGGGAGGCAAAAAGCAGGAAGATCACTATGAATGTGGGCTGCGTGCATAGTGAGACCCTGCACCAAAAAAATAGGAAAAGACAAAAACCCAAAAAAAAAAAAAAAAAAAGACAGCTATTCCCCTCCTGGATATTTTTCCAAAAGAACTGAAAGTCTCATATCACATATGTGCATTCATGTTTATAGCAGGGCAATTTGTCATAGCTAAATTCTGGAAACAACCCAAATGCACATCTACTGAAGAATGGGTGAAGAAGATATGGTATTTCTTTTATAAGAGAGTATTATTCAGCTATAAAACAAGATAAATTTGAGTCTTTTATTGGTAAGTGGAAGCAACTAGACAACATACTCTTACGTGAAATAAATCAGACCTGCATGTGCAAACATTGCATTGTCTCTCATTAGTGTGAAAACCTGAAAGAGAAAAATGAAATCTGAAGGGTACAATAGATACTGGGAAAAGGGAATGAATTTATTCAAAGGGAAAGAGTTACTGTGTTGAGGAGGGTAGGAGAGGGAGTGGGAGAAAGAGATTTATCTAGGTGTGTAACCAAGATGGTTTGGACCGCTGCATTTTTGCTGGTCTGTGGAATGGAGCAGTTAATGCTTAACTTGTTTCATCTTCTTTTTCAATTGTTTGTACTTTTTCTCTTCTTGATTTCTTATACATTTATTTCTCTTTTTTTCTTTCTTCTTCCAATTTTACATGCATATATCTGATAATATGAGTAACTGGTTGGATGACAACACTATGTATTACAACAAATACTGTGAAATTCTGTATCACTTCTAATTTTTTCTGTTTTAATTATAATTTGTACTCTCTCTTTTTTTTATTTTTTAGGAAGGGCCTACAGGGTGTTGAGGATCTCACTACTAGATCAGACTCATAGTGATCCACCTGTTTACAGCCTCCCCAGAGCTGGGATTACAGGTGCGCCACCACACAGAGTCTGGCACTCTCTTTAAAAATAAATTTAAAAAAATTAAGTACTGTTCATATGACCCTGACCTGGGGTGGGCCCATTTGCTTTCAAACTGAAGTTTGTCCTGAAGCATGTGGCAGGCCGGCCTCCAGCTGCAGGAGTGACCAAGGACACTAGTCCTGAGCTGCATGAGGTGTGATCAAAACATACAGTGAACATAACAAATTTTTAAATTATGACAGTAAATTTGGAAACAATTTCCCCTCACTGGGGAAACACATTCTCCTTCACTGGCCACAGCTTGATATCAGGGGCACAACCTCCTCCTCTCAGAAGCTCCCCCTTCATTAGAACACGCTTCTTGCCACTTTCCAAATCAGTGCTGGCAATCTTCTTTCCTCAGTGTCTTTACGAGGTATGATCAAAAATACAGTGAATGCTGCTGTTAAGTGCATCCCAACAGAAAGGCAGGTTCATAAAAACATCGCAGCATGTCCCCAACCCCCTTATTCACCAGATCTGGCACCATACAGCTTCTGCATCTTCCTCGAAACAAAATAACCATAAAGGGAAACTTTTTGAATAAATTCAGAACATCAAGGCAACCATGGCACCACAGTTAAAGACACTTATGAAAGAGGATGTCCAGAGCTGCTTCCGAAAGGGTCACTAACAATGGGAATGTGTGCTCTACCTGAAGAGGAATGTTTCGATTGAGATTCACTGTAATGTGGCTTTTACTGCAGTAATTTTTAACATATAAACAGTCACTGTATTTTTTGACCATACCTTGGACTTTGAGAAGCTGACATATCTGCTGGGAAATTCTCCCACCCTAGTGTGGGCGATCAAAGGAGCCAAGCATCGAGAAAGACATTTGGCCACCACTGCCATCAAGCATCATACGAGGTCCTACGTAGGCCTGATAGACAGGATGCTGCCCCATCCTTACCGAGCAAGGGAATAAACGGATGCACAAAGAGCCAACAGAGACAGATCTCAGCGGCCACAGGCACGGTGTCTTGCATATTAGAGGCTGAGCCCTGTGACCCCCCATGTTCCTGAGTTGAAGTCATCTGGCCCTTGCTTGGCCCTGTCCCCTGGCTGACCTGCAAGGTGGTCCCTAGGGAAGGAGACGATGGGCAGAAGGGCTTGCCTGGGAACAGATCTCTGAGATGTAGTGTGGGATTTCTCTTTGCTCCTATTAACTACCCACGCCAGGCTGCCAGGGAAGCGCTGGACCTGCCATGAGCTGCACTCCTTGGTGCTGGCTGATTTCCATAAAGGATTACTCTAGCGTTCTGAGACTCTGGGTAAGACTTTTCTCTTTCCTTTAAACAACTTCCAAGATGCTGGGCAGCCTCTCAGGAGCCAAGCGCAGTTTAAAATGGTCCTGGTGTGAGAGAGGTCAGACCCACCTCCCAGACAGGCTTCGTGAGGAGAGCAGGCCAGTGCAGGGCCTGAGGGCAATGTCACCCATTCTTCCATTCACTCACATATCCTGGAAGCATCCACTGTGCCTTCTTATGAGCACTGGGAGGGCTGGCCTGGAACCTTGAGTGCTTTGGAGAGACAGATGTAGTGACAGCAGGTGGCAGCTCAGGCCTTGTGGGGACTGTGAGAAGGAGATGGCTCTTGAGTGACTGGGCGTTTTCCAGGGGTCATGATATGGACAGGGGCCAGCCCCCTCCTCTGGCCTCAGTTCCTCCATCAGCAAAGAGGTAGACTAGCCACTGGTGCCCCCCTCCCAGGACAACTTGCCTTTAATCTCTGGAAACTCCTCTAGCTAATCCCCCGTATTAGAGTTGGGCTGACCTCACACTATGCTTCCTGCCCTTCCCTACTCATTATTTTCTCACCTCCATTAAGACAAGGACCATATGGCACTCAGATACCCGCAGGGTCTGGCACACAGCCTGGCATGGCACAAATGAATGAAGTGAAGAAACTGTGGAAGTATACCTCAGAGACAGCATCAACCAGGACCTGCCCCAAACAATGCAGCCATTCTGGGTAGGTCTATAACCATGCACGTAACAACACCCCAGAAGGAAGGATGCTGATCTGAAAACACCTTGGTTTGCAGGGAGTTAGGAGTTTGCAGGGGTGGATTGTGATTATACCATAAATGAAGTAAATACCTGACACTAAGCATTTACAATAACTCATGTTGGTCAGTTTTCCATCACTAAAGGAGGGTAATGTATAAATTAAAAAGATTTTATGCAGCTCATGGTTTTAGGGGCTGGGATCCAAGACTGGGGAGCTCCTGGCAGTTTGGCTTTGATGAGGGGCTGTTGGCATATGGAGCCATCAGGGAGCCTGTGCAGGAGGAGGAAGTCATGACAAGACTGGAAGTCAGCAACGTGGGAGTGGCCAGCCTTGCCCTACTATAAGCGCCCATCCTCATGGGAGCTCACCCACCCTGTAAGACCTGCATTAATCCCTTCCGTGGTAAGGCCACTGACCCAGGGACCTTGTATAGCCATGCCATGCCGGCCACAAGTGCTGAGCTGGCCACTGAAACTCTTCAGGTTCTGCACAGTCACAATGGGGACCACGCTTCCAGCACAGGAAACCTTGGAAGACTTACTCAAACTGCATCCACATCCACACAATCTATTTAAAAGAATGAGGGCTGGCCAGATAGCTCAGTGGATTAAATGCCTGCTTAGCCAGACACAGGGGCTGGGGTTCAATCCCCAGTGTGCTATGCCATCCTCACCCCTGCGGTGCATGTGAAACTAGGCATGGTGGTGAGAACCTATAATCCTAGCCCTTGGGAGGCTGAAAACAGGAGGATCACTATGAGTCCGATCTGTGTAATGAGACTTGATAAACTCCGTACTAAATACCTCTTTAAAAATAAATAAACAAGAATGCGTTATAGGGAATTACTGTGATTTTAATTTGAATTCTCTTTTCTCAAGTTTATTTGCTATGCATATGAATTCTCTGTAAAGTATATGTTTAGACATTTTATCCATTTTAGTGGGTTATTTTCTTTAATTGAGTTTTAAATTTTTCCTATATATTTCATATATATAAGACTTTTATAACATATACTTTATAAATATGTTTTTCCTACAAATACGTTTTTGTGTTTGGTTGATTGGTTGTGTGTGTATGTGTGTGTGTGTTGTGTGCCAGGGATCAAACTCAGGATGTCTTTTTGTAAATATTTGTTTAATTATATATTTATTTGTAACAGGGTCTCACTATGCAGCCCAGACTCATAGTGATCCCCCTGTGTCAACCTCCCCAGCACTGGAATTACAGTTGTGTACCACCACACCCAGTTTCAGTGGCCAGCTCAGCACTTGTGGCCGGCATGGCATGTGGTAAGAGGGGTCTAACCTGTTCCTTGTGCTTGCCAGGCAAGACCACTGAGACCACTTCGACCACCAAGCTATGTCCCCAGCCCCAAACTCAGGATCTCACACTGCACTCCACCACCAACTTACATTTTGAGCCCACATAAACATATTCCTCTGCTTTGAATGTGTTCTAACAGTATCCCACAGACACATAAATATTTTACCTTCATGTATTCTAATTTATCAATTTGTACTTTTGTAGATCATGCTTTTGTAGCTAAGAAACTTTTGTGTAAGTAATTTATAATGGCTAAATCTTGGTGATAGCCTATATGGCCATCAACAGATGCAGAGATAAATAATTGCTGTTTTCTTTAACAGTAGCAGAGTTTCATTAAAGGTAAGAAAAAGAAACAAGTTCTGCAGAGCAAGTTTCGGCCAAGGAAAGGTAGGAAAAGACATGCAGCCAGAGCATCTGGATGGGCCACCATACAAGAGGGACCAGAACTGTGGTATTCATACACAATGGAGTACTCAGCCAGAAGGAGAGAAAACGTGGGTCCTGTGTAGGTAGATGGATCCACCTTGCTGCCATAATATTAAGTCAAATAAATCAGACACACGTGCTTAAATACCACCCCATGGTTCCTCTTATATGAGAAACTCAAAATATAAAGAGTAAAATAACAGGTAATAAAAAGTAAGATGTTTTTCAATTTTAAAAAGGGGTAGCCGGGCGTGGTGGCGCATGCCTATAATCCCAGCACTCGGGAGGCTGAGGCAGGAGGATTGTTGTGAGTTCGAGACCAGCCTGAGCTACAAAGTGAGCTTAAGGCCAGCCTGAACTGTATAGTGAGACCCTGTCTCAAAAAGACAAAAAAAAAAAAAAAAAAAAGGGAACATGAAATGAAGCGAGGACAGAAAAAGAGGAGGGAAAAGGGATAAAATTTTTTTTTTTTAATGGGAGAGAACTTTTTCTAAAGGGAAGGGAACAAAGAGCGAAGGAGGAGGAGAGATGGGAGGGGAGGAGTAGGCAATGGATGGAGACGTGTTACAACCCTGTGCCAACTCCCCACAATGAGTGGAGTCATTATGTACTGCAAACAGGTACTAATAAAGATAAAAGAAATTTAAAGAAAATTTGCTCTAACATAAGATCATAACGGTTTGGGCCTCTTCTCGGAGTGCCATGGCTCTGTGCCACATTCGGGCCTTGATTCCATTTCATGGAACCCTGCACGCCACATGAAGACCGGACGCGAGTTTCTTCTCTGCCTATAGACACCCAGCTATTACTCTTCATTGAAGAGATGCGACTAGCATCTCGCCATTAAATTACCTTAAGGCCTTTATTGAAAAGCAGTTGTCCACATAAGTGTGACTGTATTTGTGGACTTACCATTCCGCTGCATTGATATTTTTCTCTACTTGTATGCAAACAATAATTATCCTAACTACCATAGTTTTTTTTTTTTAGGAAAAGGGCAGGTCATTTCCTAATTTTGCTTTCTGATATAGATGCCTTTTATTGTCTCTTTATTGTCTTATTACACTGGCTAGAACCTCCAATAAAATATTGAATAGAATTTTTTCTCTATATTTTAAGGAAGGGTCTACAGGGTATTCAGGGTCTCACTACTAGATCAGACTCTCCTGTTTATAGCCTCCCAGGTTTGCACCACCACACCCAATCTCACACCCAATCTCATTTGCAGCATGCCCCGGGGATGGGGGCAGCACAGCAGACCTGGGGGATTGAACCCATGGCCCCTGGGCCAGCTTGCAGGTGCTTTAATCCACTGAGCTATTTGACCAGCCCTTGAATAGAATGTTGACGGCAGATGCTAGTATCAAGTTCCAAATCTTAGGAGAAAATGTAGATGCTCTTTATCAGCTTAAAGACATTATTATCTTCTATTCCTCGTTTTCTGAGAATATTTTTCAGAAATAGGTGATGGAGTTTGTGAAATTTTTTACTATGTCTACTAAGATTGAATTATACTAGTTGATTTTCAAGTTTTAAAACCAACCTCACGGTCCTAGTATAAACTCAATATGTTTATGAAACATACATATTTTTGCAAAGAATTTTGCTTCTGGCATGAGGGATATTGGGCTATCACTTTTCAGCTGTTATATTATCTTTTTCTTGTTTGACTCTTAGGGTAGTAAATTGGAATGTATTTCTTTCTTTTCTCAGAGAATTTGTGTGGGATTGATACTATTTGTTCCCTAAACGTCTGGTAGAACTTACAAGGGAAGCTATTGGAACTAGCATTGTGTACATGTCTTAAACTACAAGTTCAATTTCTTGACTAGATGTGCGGACTTTTTCAGGTTGGCTGTTTCTTCTTAAAAATGATCTCTAATTGTGTCTTTCAAGGACTTTGCCTATTTCCTCTGTGTTGTCAAATTCACTAACAAAAGAGTTGGCCACAGGATTGCCCGCTGTCTATGGGCTGTACCTAGAATCTCTAATAATGTCACCTCTTGCATTCCTAATCTGTGTCCTTTCTATTTTTCTGCTAGTAAGTCTTTTTTTTTTTTTTTTTTTTAGCATAGAATTTTATTTTTTTAATGAGACAGTTTCAAAACAGGTTTGGTAGGGTGTGCTGGTAAGTCTTGTTAAATGTCTATCACTTGTATTATTAAAGAATGAACTTTTAATTAATTTGGTTTTTTTGTTTTTTGTTTTTTGATTTTGGGGGAACCAGAGATTGACCTCAGACCCTTGAACTTGCCAGGGAAGCACTTATTTTACTGAACCATCTCCCCAGTCCCTATTTTTGTTTCCTATTTCACAAGCTTTTTTACTCTGATCTTGTTGTTTCCTTTTTCCCACTTAATTTGGGCTTATTTTACTCTTCATTTTCTAGTTTCATTGTAGAAGCTTAAATTCTTGATTTAATTCTTTTTCCCTGTAACACCAGTGTCAGGGTTAAATAGCATTTTGAGTGGCAGCCCATAAACTTGACCTGTTGTATTCTGATGCAGTATAAATAAAATCTAATTCAGCCCTTGATTTATTCATACATGGATTATTTAAGGCTATGTTACTTAATTTCCAGTTATTTGGAAATTTTTCAGGATATTGTTCCATTATTAATTTAGAATTTAATTTAATGCCTAATTTAATTCCACTGTGGTCATAAAACATATTTCTATGACTTGGATTCTTTAAAATTGAGACATATATGTTCCATAAATGTCATTTAGATCAACCTAGGAGATTCTACTGCTCAGATTTTTCTACATCTTTGTTCATTTGCTCCCAGTTCATTTGACATAGGGCTCTTTGTCCATAATTTTTCATTTGTCTATTCCTCCTTGCACTAATATATTTTGTTTCAAGCATTTTGAAGCTTTGTCATGAGAGCATAAACATTTGCAAGCAGTATTTCCTCCAATCAAGCTACATCTCTATCATTGTGAAAGTGCTGTTTTTAGTCTTTGCAAATATTATTTGCTCTGAAATCTACTTGGCCCAATAAATTAAGATAGCTACTCCAGATTCATTCTTATTAGTGTGAGCATCATTGACTTTTAAGCTAGCTGGATTTTTATATTTAATATAATTGAGTCTTTTTAAAATCCAAACTAAAATTGTCTGTCTTTATATTACAGATGTTTAAACAATTTATATTTACTGTAATTATTGCTGTGATTAGGTTGAAGTCTATTATCTCAGTGTTTGTTTGCTGCTTGCTCCATCTGTTCTTTAGTCATTTTTTCCACCTTCTTTTGAAATAATTAAATATGTCCTGGCTCCAATCTATGCCTTTTGTTGGCTGTCTTATGTTATAATAGTACCTAATTTTAATTTGTAGGATCTATATTTCATTTAAGTCAGCCTTCCTTCAAATGATATAATATCATTTGACGTATAGGAACATCATAAGATATTCTTTGGATAAATGTAGCTTTGCACTATTGTTATTATAGACTTTACTTTTCCTTATATTATAAACTCACATTATTACTACTTTATATAAACAATCATTACGCTGCAAAAACACTTTATGGGGCCTGCAGGTGATTACTTCCTTCAGTTTTCTATATCATCTAAAGGATTCTTGCCTGCACTCTATGTTTGGAAGATACTTTTGCTACATACAGATGTTTCGCATGAAGACTTTTCTTGTTCGTTTGTTCTCTTAGCAATTTAGGGATGTTATTCATTTGTTTTCAACTTTGCTGTGAACAAGAAATCCACTGTCATATTTGGGGGGGCTGGCTCAGCATGTGGTGCCAGGGATCAAACCATGGTCCTTGTGTTTGCCTAAGCTAGCCTAAGCAGGTGCTTCAGACCACTGAGCTATCTCATCAGCCCATCCACTGTCATCTTGATCTTGTCCTTTATAAAGAGCCTCTCTCTCTCTCTCTCTCTCTCTCTCTCTCTCTCTCTCT
>PVKA01006175.1:0-44480 GCA_004027165.1 Ctenomys sociabilis | reverse complement strand
GTTTTGGTATCGTACAAGGTGCATACATGATATTATACTTACAGACATTATTATAGCAGATGTCTCTAATCAGTGAATTAAGAGAGTGGAGCTATTTACTTATCTTTTTATACCTGAATTATAACACAGACTCAATAATTAATACTTTCTACCTTGTTGTTTCCCTAGTAATTGTCCACAGTACTAGAAACCGACATAATATCTTGTCCAACCACTATTAGTGCAAATCTTGCTTCTCATAGAATTATGCAGAAACATGGCATATTTATCCTAACTGTACTGTTTATATACACACACCATGATTCTTCCTTTATATACTTCTTTTTTTGTCTAGACCTTTCAAAGATGGGCACTCCATTGTCATTAAACCAATTTAGGTGCCTGAACTCGGCGACACAATCCAACACAGTCCGGCATTCCACAATAATAGTTAGTTGTCTGAAGAAGTTGTTGACTATAGCCATTTACAGCTCAGTTTATTATTATGGCCCCGCGTTATATACCTTATTTTTATACTTTTCTGCTGGATGGTTAAGACCGTGATAGAGCAAGACCTATATAAAGATGTAGCTTTTGTTTCTGATGAGGTCAATGAAGTCCCCTCAAGGTTTATCTTGTAATCCTGTACCTTACTCTGTAGATCCTTTGTCTGTGTCATCCATGCAGATGAATCACGGCCAATGCTTGACCAGTTTGCTCTTTGTGAGAGCCTGAAAGTTTTCTCTCCATGTGACTCTCCCCAGGCACACTATACATCATCAATCTCTTTCCTCTGTGGCTCCATAATCTCCTTGATCAGAAAATTTGGGGTTCAACTGAGTTCCATGATGTTACAGTACAGGTTCACCTATGCCCTGAGTCTTCACTGACCTTGAAAGGCTAGGACCAAAATGTTGGCTGGCCTTGTGGCTCTTCTATTTCTCAAATTCTTATCTGTGAAGTTAGGTTGTTAACCATCCAGAAGAAAAGCTGATTAGTATCCTGCCGCATATGCCATTCAGTTTGCCTTATCTGAATCAATTGTTTTTAGTTGTCATTGTACATTTCCATTTGTATTTCTTCTTTTCTCTTCTTATATTAGGGAGACTATATAACATTTGCACATGTGTGCCTGGTTTATTTCACTTATGTGTTCAAGTGGCATCCACTTCAGTATAAATGCTTCAAGTTTATCATTCTTTATAGCTGAGTAATACTCCATGATATAGAAATACCACACCTTTTTCAACCATTCCTCATGTGACAGACATCTTGGTTGTTTCCAAGATTTTGCTATCACACATTGTACTGCTATAAACATAGGTACACATATATCACTCCGATATAATGTTTTCAGTTCCTCTGGGAAAATTCCCAGTAGGGGGATAGCCGGCTTGAATGGGATTTCTAGTCCTACTCTTTTGAAGAGTCTCCACACTGATCTCCACAATGGTTGTACCAGTCTGCATTCCCACCAGCAGTGGAGAAGTGTTCCCTTTGCCCCACAACCTCTCCAGCATTTGTTGTTGGTTGATTTCCTTATGATAGCCATTCCTTCTAGAGTGAGATGGTATCTCAGTGTTGTTTTTATCTGTATTCTACAGATGGCTAGCGATGTGAAGCATTTTTTCATATATTTATTCGCTTCTTTAATTTTGTCCTCTGAGAAGTGTGTATTCATCTCAGATGCCAATTTCTGAACTGGGTCTTTAAATTTGAGGGCCCTAATATATATATTACTTCTTTATATATTCTAGAGAGAAGACCTTTGTCTGAGTGCTTATTAGTTAGGATTTTTTCAAAATTTGTGGGTTGCCTTTTCACTTTGCTGACAATTACTTTCGATGTGCAGAAACTCCTCAAGAAGAGTTGATCCCAGTTGTTGATTCTTTCAAGTGCTTCCCGTGCAAATATATGTTTGTTCATGAACTCTTTACCTACCCCTATATCTTCAAGAGTTCCTCCTACTTTCTCTTCCAGGAGACTGAGTGTTTCTGTTTTAATTTTTAGATCTTTAATCCATTTTGACTTTAGCTTAGTGCATGGTGAGAGACCTGGGTCAAGTTTTAGTTTTCAGCGTGTAGAAAGCCAAGTTATCCAGTACTGTTTGTTAAAGAAGTTATCTTTCTTCCAATAAACTTGTTTGGCCCCCTTGTCAAAGATCAGATGGCTGAGTGTGTTTGTAGATGCCTCTGCGTCTTCTAATCTATTCCATTGATCCTCAGGTCTATTTCGTTGCCAATACCATGTTGATTTTTATCACAGTGGCTTTGTAGTATATTTTCAAGTCAGGAACTGTGATGCCTCCTGCCTTTTCTTTATTGGCCAAGATTTCCTTTGCTATTCTAGGTCATTTGTTGTTCCAAATAAATTTTAGAAATGATTTCTTTAGGTCTGGGAGGTATGTTGGTGGCAGTTTAATAGGGATTGCATTAAATCTGTACAGCAATTTTGGGAGTATGGCCATCTTCACGATGTTGGTTCTTCCTATCCAGGAGCATTTTCTGAAATCATCTATAATCTCTTTTCTTAGGGTGTTGTAATTCCATGAAAAGATCTTTGACTTCCTTGGTTAAGTGAATCCCAAGGTATTTCATTGTCCACGGTGCTATTGTGAAAGGTACTGTTTCTATTGTTTCCCTTTCAGTGTGCTTGTTATCTATGTAGAGGAACGCTATTGACTTTTGAGTACTGACTTTGTATCCTGCTATGCTGCTGAATTTCCGTATCAGTTCTAGTAGTTTCTTGGTGGAATTTTTGGGGTCTTCCAAGTAAAGTATCATGATTACAATATGTCTTATAGTTTTCTCCTCCCTCATATTTCTTGTACTTTGGATTTCCTGACTGTCTTAGAGCTGTAAGTTTATAGTTTGCATCAAATATAGAAAAATTTAACAAATTCATTTTCTAAAGTTTAGGAAACGTTAGCCATTATTTCTTTCAACACTTTTATCCACTCCTTTCTCTCCTTCCTGGACTCTAATTGCACATTTATTAGGTTGCTTGAAGTTTCCTCAACAATTCACTGGTGTTCTGCTCTTTGTTATCTTTTATCTTTGTGGCCTGTTCTGGATAATTATCCTCAAGTTCACTAATTATCTGTTCTGCATGTCTAATTTGACAGGAACCTCATCCAGTGCATTCTTCATCACAGATATCATTTTTATTTTTAGAAGCTCAAGTGAAGCTTCCTCATTATCTCCCATGTCTCATGTGAACTTTCCTAGCATATGAAATATAGTCTCCATGTCATATCCATGCCCCATCTGCTAATTCTAACAATCCTGTCAATTTTGAATTGGTTTTTATTGTCTTTATCTTCTCGGTAAAGGTCATTATTCTCATTCTTTTGCTTTTCCAGTAATTTTTATTGCATGCCAGACTTTGTGAATTTGACTTTGTTGGACTTTGGTTATTTTTACATGCTTATAAATAGTTCTGAAGTTTTTCCTGAAACTTAATCATTTGGAAATTTTGTCCATTTGGATCTTGATTCTATCCAAATGTTCTATTCGTGTAGATAGCAATTGCAAGACCGTTTTAAGTGGGGCTAGAGCAGTGATTAGTCCACAGTTTTCATTCTCCTTTTGAGGAAAGATCCACCAATAATCAAGTTTCCAGTTCCGGCTCATGGCAATAGACATTTTTCGTGGTCTTGTGTGAGTGTCAAATGTCATGACCTCTAATCCTCTCAGGGCTTCTATTACCATCCATAAGTAATTTTCTTGCACCCGTGCACTAATCAATATTCAGCTGCATATTTAAGGGTTGCCCTTGTGCAGATTGCAGGAATCCTCAGGGCAGTGTCCACCTCCCCAGAATTAGTTCTTTGAGTATTACCCATCATCCTCTACAGTGTGAGCTAAATAAACCTTTCCTCTGTTAATTTGTGGGCACTGGATATTTTGTCTTAGCAAAAAGAGACAAGTAATTGAGACAAGATGAATACAGATTCTTGAGGACAGACAAGCTTGAGGAAATGATATTATATTAGAGTTCTCTTGAGGAACAGTCAACAGAAAACATGTGTATAATTTTGGAAGGGGATTTTTTTAGGTAGGCTTATCACCAGAGAATTCACAATGGCCCTTTCTTTGTAGGAAGAGGGTAGGAGAGTGCAATGCCCTCTGCACAGCACAGCCAGAAGATCTAGTAGTTGCTCACCCCTAGAAGATGGAAGCCATAAAACAAGAGGGATGATGGATGCAGCACCAGCCAAGGTCAAAGGCCTTTACGCACCTGGGGGGGTTGTGCCCTTCTTTGAATCTGAGTTAGAAGCCTGAAGAACTGGAAAGTGTCCACTAAAGGCAATGGTGAAGACTGGAGTGCTAAGGAAAAGAGGCACCCTTCCTTCTTTCTTCCCCTTTTTACTCCACCCAGGGTACATGTTCATTGGTTGGTGCAACCCACAGCCAGGGTGGGACTTCCTCCCTCAGTTTGCGGCCTACATGTCAATCATCCATAGACACACCCAGAACTATGCTTCCAATTGCTAGGTGCTTCTTATGCCATTCAAGTTGACCCCTCATAATTAGCAGTTTCAGGTAGGAAAAAAAAAGATAAGTAAGTCCTGGAAAAAGACCCAAGTTGGGGTTTATAAAAGTTTGACACATGTGAAAAAGGCTGGCAGAAAGGATTCTATGGGTGTTGAAACCAGGAAAGAAAATCTCCAGGAGAAAAATGACATAGTCTCTCCCTGGAGACTATGGGAGGTTGCAGTGCTTAAGGCTTAGTCCCTTTCTCTCCAGGATTCCAGCTGACATGCACATACACATGCATGACCAAGTGGATGCCAGAGAACTGCAATGATTATTGGGCCAGGTAAGTGACTGGTGACCCAAAGAAACAGAGCTCTCTGCCTGACTTCACTGGAATGTGTGTTTCGGGCCTCATATCCGGAGGGTTCTTTATCCTAGCAGCTTCACAAAGGCTTCCACGCTGCCTTACACACACTGCTAGTCCACAGAAGTGGAACCATCCTTGACCCAGCTATGTTCACTCATGTGTTAATGGCTTGTGCCTAGATGGCCCCCCAAAGCCTCATGTCATCCTGGGAGGCTTTTTGGAGGTAGTTGGATCGAAAGTGTGTGGTGCTAGGAGAAAGGTGTGTGATTATTAAATCAGTCCACTGATCGGCTTGGCACAGCTTTGGCTGAGATTAAGGATGTGAGTGCTGCACCCACCCTAGGGCAGGCAGCCTGCAAACAACATAAGGGACAGAAGGAGAGTGGCTGTGCGCTCCTCTGCCTGCTTGCCATGACCATTCCTCCTCTATGATGACTGTCTGCCTGACAGCCAGCCAGCTATGGTGGAAACCTCTACAAGCTGTGACCCAAATGAAGTTTTGCTCCTTTAACATTGGGTAGCAGGTGTTTTGTCTCCGCAATGAGAAAAGTAACCAAGACACTCATGGGAGGAGAAGCTTGAGACTCTCGTACTCACCAAAGGCAAACAGTCAAGACAGGGGTGATGGATTTTTTTTTCTGCATCTCACCCCACCCACAGGGATGTGGCTCAAGCAGCCCTGGGTATCAGCCACCCACCCCTGTACTCAAATGAAGAAGCAAGGGGTAAGGGGAGGGAATGTATAGGAAGATTTTAACTTCTTCCTCCTATTCCAGGACACAGATCAGGAGACTTTTCCTCTTGAAACACACATGAAAAGGAAAAACCATTCCTCTGTTACAAAACAGAAATCCTGGCTTTTCTAAATATGATTCAAAAACACGTTTTCTCAGTACCTGTGGTCCTAGCTTTCCTGACACAATCTTATCTGTAAATGTTTCTAGCAGAGGTAAGAAAGCGGAGCTTGGAGCTTTTAATGTTTTTAACTCACATCTTCCCTATAAGATTTCACTCATAGCTTAAGCCTGATGTCCTATGAAGTGTGAAGGATTAGGCCCAGGACAGCCTAATCTCTCGAAAGAGTCACTCTCTATCAAAGTACCCGAACTCCCAGGGGCCCGCTGGAGCTGCAGAGCTAAATGATGCTTCTTGGCTAGGAGCCTCCAGGGACCCTCTTGAAAGAGCCCTTATTTGGTTCTCCAGTAAGCAGTAAGGGACAAAAAGAAATAAGGTATTATGAGTTCCAGAGCCAACCTCCAAAGAGGATAGAAGGTGTAAGCAGAAAGGCACACTGTCCTACTCAGGTGGGCTCCACCGTGCCCCCCAACCTGTCACCCATGCTGACTGGACCCGCTGGCTGCATGGAAGAGTGGAGCATGCCCAGAGCCTGTCTCAGCCTCCTCGGTTCCAGGGCTGCAGCGATGACAATGGATACCCCAAGATCTGCTGCTCACCTGGGGCAGCAGGGAGCCCACACACTGCTGTGTTCTCGTGCGAGACCGGGCCTCCTCCTGGCCCCCGGCCAAGCCCTTCTGGACAACCCAGTGAATGCCATCCTGATAAAGTTCAGTTCTTTGGGGTCTTTGCTTTTTTAGGCAAAGGAATTCCATGTATCAGTTTAAGAGATCAGGACTGAAGAAAGATTAACGAGGAGACTTGATAGGGTTTCAATCTAAATTGTCTCCCAAAAGTCTCAGGTATATGGAAGGTGCTTAGATCACGGGGGCTGTTCTCATCCGTGGGTTAGTGCGTGAACGGCCTTGTTCAGCACTGAATGTGCTCAGTGGAGGCGGGGCCTGGTTGGAGGTGGCCATTGGGGCGTGACCCAGAAAGGTTATGCTTGTCCTTTTGTGCTTCCCGGCTGCAGTGATTGGAGCAGCTTTCGCTGCCAGGCCCTCCCACCGTGCTGCTTCCGCCTCAGAGGTAGCGGATCGTGGATCGAATCCTTCAAACCAAGAGCCAAGTAAATCTCTCCTCTTAATGCAAAAGAGTATTAAATTAAAACAGAGTGCGGGGCTTAGGCACTTTGTTCCAGCAATGAAATGACTACATAAGACTGTACCTTCCCCCAACCAGATCGAGAGAGACCTTTTCTGCTGACAGAACACAACAGAACCCTCCAGAAATGGCTGTGTTTGCACTGGGAATTCTGTATAGATATAACTCAGGACCCCTGAGGGCTTGGGCTTCTGGCAAGTAGAAAACCTCTAGGAAATGCAATTGTTTATACCATGTGACCTCTCAATTAAGCAAAGATAAAATAACGATGCAAAAAAAAAAAAAAAAAAAAAAAAAAAAAAAAAAAAAAAAACTGGCATGCAAACTGGCAGAAAATACCCCAGCACATTAAGAGGAAAGTTTCTTCAGTGCCGCAACTTGAGTTTCCACTTTGCCGCTCATGAGCTGCGCTGCATTGAGGGTGCTAGCCGACTTCTCTGCGCCTCAGCCTCTTTCTCCAGACTGGGCAATAACAGCACCCACTGAAGAGCACTGCTGGGAAAACTATTAGATAATGCAGCTCACGCCTGGGGCTTAGGATAATGCTCCAACCTTCATTTTCTTAGCCCTTTGAGAAGAGTTCTTTTCTTGGCTCATTGCCTGCTGTGTGCATCATATCTGTTTCTACAGGCGCCTGCACCCTGTGTGGTCAGCTGCACTGAGGAGAAAAGGGAAATGGAGGTGGGGATCCATCACTTGCACCCCCTGAAAGTACACCAAGGGTCACTTTTTGTGACTAAGACTTAGAGCAAAGACGAAGATGCAGTCCTAGAAGACACATCACCCGAGATGCCAAATGTCACGTAAGGGCAGCATGCTCCCGTACCCACAGTCGGGGGCTCAGCTTCTCCAAGTCAGTTTTGGAGAGCTCCATCATGCTCCCAGCCTCACCTTCCTGGCCAAGCACAAGGCACGCTAGACACAGGGAGGGGACCACAACTTTTCCAACAGAGACAGCAGACAGGAACCTGACACCTTCCCTGTGGACCCCCAATGGCTGGGCTACATTTGCTCAAAGGACTATAAGCCAGTAACTTGTGGAGTTTAACAGTGAGAATATCCTCCAGTTCTTTTTTTTAATTAATTTTTATTTTTTGAAGAGAATACAAGAGTATTAAAACAAAAAATTCAAATCATACAGAATTTTATTAAACAAAATTATATGAACTTCACAGTATTTGTTATAATGTGTGGTGTTGTCTTCAAATTAGTTGTTCATATTACCAGATGCCTGCATGCGAAATTAGGAGAAGAGAAAATGAAAGAAATACATATAAAATAAACAAGAAAAAAAGGACAAAGAATTGAAAAAAGGAGACAAAACAAATTAAGCATTAACTGCTCCTTTCCAGGAACTTCTCCAGTTCTGAATTGTGGTTCCTCAAAAGAGGCTCACTTTGTGGACATAGTCAGCATCAGAGAAGTAGCTCATGGTGTAATCTTTGTCAGTTCCAACAGAACCAGCTCTGCAAGCCCAGACAGGATTATTTCCTCCAAATACAGAGTCCATTCTGCCCATTACTGGGGTTATTGGTTCCTCCTTTGGGGAGGTTTCCTACAGTGGCTGCCCTTACACAATGAAAGAAGGCAGGTCTTGGACACAAGCTGAGAAACGGAGATAAGTTGTGGCCTCTTGCATGGTCCTGGGCCTGCTGGTCCCTGCCCTGGTTACTGCCAGCCATGCTGAAGGTCACCATGCCAAGCACAGGCCAAGTCCCTGGCTGCAGTAGTGGGTCAGTGGCTCTTTCCTGAGCTGGCCATTATCTGTGATCAGAGACAACATGACAACCATTGGAAAGTTTTCCAGATGCTAAGCCTATGAGCACGTACAGTTCCATGCTAGATCCCTGCTGGAACCTTCCGCACACACATGGTCCCTGGAAAGTCACTCCTCCAGCCCAGGAGACCGATGTATTTTCAAAGACTAAACAATAAGGAAAACAACACAAATGTAAACATTTAGCTGACCACGATTTTTTTTTTACAGTTTTAAGATGTAATTTGTTATTATAAAGTATACTATTAGTACTGAAATGTGTACTCATAGAATTTTGCAACTCTTTCCATTACCTAATTTTAAGACATTTTGTCGCTCCAAAAAGAAATTCCAGACTCAGCAACTGTCACCCCCAAGTCTCCAAAGTTGTCTATAAAGTTGCTGTGCAAGACATTTCACAGCAAGGGAGCTAGATAAGTAGTCCTTCGTGATGGGCCTCTTTCACTGAGCCTAACATTTAAAGGTTCACCCACACGACAGATTAATTCTCTTTTCATAATTCTTATAGTAGCTTGCCTACTTGATGGCATGCCTCTGAGACATCTTCAAACATTTGGGATCATTTTGGAAATCAAAATAAATTATATTTATCTGACCCTTAAGTATCCTATGTGGGTAGCGTTGCGCTATTACTGACTTATATCAATTTGTGTATCTACATCAACGATCACTAAATATTTAGCTTTGGAAATGTGTAGTTTGTATTTTGTAGTTTTTTGGTCACATATAAATCGCATATACGGTGTTAGTGAAAGAAACTACCGAACTCCTACAGAACAGAGCCACAAGATTTGGAAAAAAACCTGTATTTCAACTAATAGATTTCGCTGGGTCTCACAAATGCATCACACTGCCCCCTGCTGGACAGTCATCCAGGAGGAGTAACCATTAGGAGAAGGTTCAGACACAAGGGCCAAAGCAACGGCTTTTGACTAATACATCTTGACTTGTGGTTAAGCAAGAGCATTGAAAGGGAAGTTGTGCTGTATCAGGTACTGTGCTGGGTGTGGAACAAAGATGAGGAGTGCCTCTTGGCCTCCAGCGATCCTCTGATTAGAAAGGAGGTCTTCCCAGTATGCTAGCACGCCTTAACCAGCTCCCCACCTTCAGGAATTCCCTGTACCCAGTTGAAGCCTAGACAGTGTCCTGGATATACATCAAAGGTAGCCCAAGGAGAGGTGATAAAATGTAAAAACATTAAAGTCAGGAAGAAACAGAGTAGGATTCCAGGCCCTCAACCCCCAAAATTTCGTGCCACAAATCAACCTAACATGGTCTAAACATAATTTGCTACAGCGCATCATTCCCAGAGCTCAGGAACCCGGGAGCAGCCTCAGATGGGTGGTTCCAGCTCTGGGTCTATTGTGGAGCTACAGGTGGACCTGGAAATATTTGAAAGCTTAACCGGGGCGGGTGGATCTGCTACCCAGATGGCCTATGCGTGCGGCCAGCAAGCTGATACTGGAACATTGCTCTTTTATACATGGTCGTCCACAGGGCTGTCTGAGAGTCCTTGTGACATGACAACTGGCCTCCCCAAGAGTGACTAACACACAAAAGCCAGCCAGAAGTTAAGTTGTCATTCATGTCCTAGTCTTAGAAGTCGCACACCATCAACTACTGTACCATTCAGCGGCATCTAGTGGCTGTGGACACACCAGCTGAGACTTTGCACTTTACCTCCTGCTGCATGATGTTGAAGAACTGATGTCATGCCCCCGTGAGTGGCTTAGCTATGCCTGTGGGTCTCACTCCTTCTGAGGTGTGACTATAATTTTTCAGAGAAATATTTATGGGTTGTAGTCCAAGAAAAGCATAGGAATACAAGTATGGGAAAGTTATTTTGCTAGTACTTCTAGTAGACTTTTGTATGGGGATCGGGGAGTGGCAGGTTCATAGACTGTTGTTCAAATTTAGAAGGAAGTTGGAAAGGAAGTTTCCAGACATGATAAAATGATCACTTCAACAATGGATATAGTTTTCTGTACTCCCTGGGGGAAGGATTTGTGAAAGATTCCAAGACGTCATCAGTGAATTGTGTATGCAATTAAGACATGCTTACCCATGTTCTTTTTCCGACTCAAGTATCTGTCGTTGAGTATAAAACTTTATGAGCTATCTTATATTCAGATAATTTTAGGTGATTTCAGTGTTAAATTCAATCTTTACTTATGGACCTATTTTGAAACTGTCTCATTGCTATTTGTTTCTTAATAAAAATAAAAAAAAAACTACGGTACCACAGCAAACCTCAATTCAATATGGCGGCTCTTGAGATCAGGCATGAATGTCATGAGGCAAGAGCCTTACAGGTCACCAGAGGGCTTTCACCAACCTGCTGTTCAGTTCTTCTTTCACCTCCTTCTGTAAAGGTCAAAATCCAGGCTTCAGCTGTTGTTGCAACCTCTGCCAGGTGTCCATCCATCTTCTGCTGGGACGTTGTGGGCAGGAAGCCAAGGTGCACGAACTCTGCCTGCTCAGTCCTCAGATGGCCCTGGCTCTCCAAGAGCTCCTACGCAAGCCGAATCAGCCCTTCCTTCCCTGGAGTCCTTCAGATATTTAAAAATAGCAACCACATTCTTTTCGTAAATATTGATTGAGACCTATTCTGGCCCAGACTCAAGGTGTTAACTGCTAGGAATACCACAGTGAATACCATAGTCTTTGTCCTCAGAGGACCCATTTTGGTTTCACCTTCTTCCCATGATTCCTTGGATAAGCCCCCTGACCCATCTTCACCCCATCTCAGATCGAAGAAATCTCTTCTCCTCAAGCCAAGGTTCCTCTGGTAGCAAAAACAGAAAATGAAACTCAAGAAACCAGAAAATTCAGAATAACTCTAGTAGGTAAAGCTACTTGGAATCTGAGACAAATTTCTTTGTACTCAAAATATGATTTAATAGACCTGAAATTTATATTAGAAAGCAACAGAGCCAGGTGTGAGAGCACACACCTATAATTCTAGCACTCAGGAGGCTAAGGCAGGAAGATTGCTGGGAATTCAAGTCCGGTCTCCACTGCAGAGTGAGACCGTCTCAAAAGGACCCCCCAAGATGCAATAGAACTTTAAAACATCTAGGATCCTTCCCAACCTCTTATTTTAATTAAAATTATTTCTATAACATTTTATTTTCTTCTTCTTTTTTTTTTTTTTTTTTTTTTTGGTGGAACCGGGGATTGAACTCAGGCCCTTGCACTTGCCAGGGAAGTGCTTATCCTAGTGTTTTGTTTTGTTTTGTTTTGTTTTTTGGTGAAACTGGGGATTGAACTGAAGCCCTTGCACCTGCCAGGCAAGCACTTATTCTACTGAGCCATCTCTCCAGCCCCTCTTCTTTCTTTAATAGATCCTACCTCAGGTTTATTTTTACAAAAAGCACAGGAGAACACCAGCCCCCCACAGATGGCCCAGAGGTCACACTAGGGGGCCTGGGCACCTTTGGGGGCCTGGGGTGGAGCAGAAGCTGGAGCCTGAGCCTTCAGCCTGCAAGACCTGTGACCCTTGGCAACACGGGCACGGATACGCTTCCCAAGCTTGGGGTGGGCGATATGGGCAAGTCGAGCGAGCCTGCAATTTACACCCTTTGGAATGTTCTTCAGCTCGACCTTGGGCTTGACAAGGGCCTCGACAGCCTCAGCGCATGTACTCACGCCTTGGCAGTGTTTGCCTGCATCTTCTTGAAGCCCTTCTTGTTGTGCTTCTTGGCAAAATGCATGTTGCCAAGTAACTTGGGATCTACCCCCTTCAGAGATTCATATCTTTGTGACTGAGGTTTCTTGGTGCCATTTCTGTGCCATTTTGGGGACTTGTTGTGTGTGGTGGGGTGCTTGGGTTTTGCCATAACTGTACTGTAAACTGCAACTGCCAAGCGCCTGAAACTGGAAGAAAGAACTTCTTTATTTTTATACTGAAGATCAATCAGTTTGTTTCTGTCATTCTGCTTCATATGCCTTTTGTTTGTTTCTTAGATGTTGCATTTGTCAGACCTTCAGCGTAACATGAACTAGAAGTGATGATGACAGACATTATTATTTTATCTCTGAATATGCTTTTCTCCAGCTCTGAGAACAAGGGGATAGCTTGTATCAGGCAAAATTCACCTGCTGGTAACAATGATAAACTGCACACAAGGTATTACAACGGCAGGGTTTTGTGACTCTGGAGCAGCCAGAGCAGGCAGAGACTGAGAGACCCAAGTCCGGGGCTTCATGAAGAGGGAACTAGGTCACCATGGAGGAAGGCACCTCCTCTCCTTCACAGCTGCCCCACAGTGCTGGCAGGGGACAACCCGACCTGCTCCTCTGCTATGAGACAACACCTTCCCTGAGAAGAGCAGCCCCTGGTATCTGAGTACAGCACCCACTGGACACAGCATCGCTGAGTGGTGAGCTGGACTCTAGACATTCATCAAGCCAGGCCATTCTGCACGCTCCCTGGACAGCACAAGGAGGCTGGAGACTATGCCCAGACCCATACAGTGAGAGTCAGAATGGGAGCTGGGAGCCCAGCATGCCAGGAGGCTGAGGCAGGAGGAATGCAGATGTGACCCTCTCCTAGGCAACTCAGACATGTGGCAAAACTCTGCCTCGAATTGCTTAAATTCTAAAAGGTCTGGGTATGCAGCTCAGTGCCAAGGTCCTGAGTTCCATTCCCATCATGGTTAAGAAGAAGAGGCGGAGGAGGAGAGAGAAAAAGGGGAAAGGAAAAGAGAAGGGAGGGAGGGAAGGAGGGAGGGAGGGAAGAGAAGATAGGGAGGAAGGGGAGCTTGGAGTTTGGAGAACTGGAGCTGAGATATGAGAAAGGACGAGGCCCAAGAACCATAAAGCCTTTAGGAAAGCAGCCCTCAGTCCTAACTGATGTTTAAGATTCCTGCGGGAAAGCAAAGATCTCAGTGAGCTGAGGAAGAGGACAGCGAGCAGCACAGAGAGCTGAGCAGGCTTCCGCAGCTGCTCACTGCACAAAGGCTTGAGTGCTCCAATCTTGCCCAATTAAAGAACTGAACAGGTCAAGCTTTATGAAGCCCAAAAGGGCCATGTCCTAAGGGTAAGAAGCACATGCCAGAATATGGGCCACACCCAAGGGATAAGGGCAAAACCCAAAGCCACCTCCAAAGCCAAGTCACAGACCCGGAGGCCTGCACACCCCTGCCAGGGCAAAGTCCAAAGTCCTTTGGAGTGACGTGACCCAGTGCAGGTCTTTCATAGTGACGCAGAACAGCAAAACAATGGCCAACTCACTAGCCTCGTGCAGAAACAAGAAGTAAGCAGAAAGCCAGTCATCACCAAGCAGTCTCTGTCTAACTAGCGGTGACTAGAAAAGCAGTAAATAAAGAAGCTCCGTGGACAACCCGTATGCTGGGATTAACAGGGAAAGGGAAGTACTTTAATTGATAAGTATATTTGAGTTTTACAGAAAAAAAATGGATTTAATGGATAAAGAGTGAATCTCAAAAAAGATATGGAAGCTCTAAAACAATACATCTAGAGCTCTTCCCTTCTGTGACCATTGCTGGAGTTGCAGCGGACAAAATGAAGTTTAATCCTTTTGTGACTTCAGACCAAAGCAGAAACCGTAAAAGGCATTTCAATGCATCTTCCTACATTCATAGGAAAATGATATCTTCTCCTCTTTCCAAAGAGCTGAGACAGAAATGCAACGTTCGCTCTATGCCCCTCCAAAAGGATGATAAAGCTCAGATTGCGCAATGTCATTATAAAGGACAGCAGCTGGGCAAAGTAGTCCAGGTTTACAGGAAGATGTATGTCATCTGCATTGAACAGGGGCAGTGGGAAAAGGCAAACAGCACAGCTGTGCACATGGGCACTCACCCCATGAGTGGCGATCACCAGGCTAAAGCTAGACAAAGACCGCAGAAGGATGCTGGAGCCGAAAGTCAAGTCTCGCCAAGCAGGAAAGGAACTGGGCAAATATGAGGAAGAAACAACTGAGAAGAGGCAGGAATAAAGTCCTCCTGGGCAACGTCTAATTAAAAAGTGCTAAAATGAAAAAAAAAAAATCTAGAAACTCTAGAACTGAAAAATACAAGGAGTAATTAAAAATATAGTACCTATGCAAATTATTACTACAGTAAAATACATATTGCCAAGAATTTTCCCTCAAAATCCTCCCTCTTGCTTCAACACACCCCATGGTTCACTTTCTGATACAGTTCTGGAAGTCCCCTTTCATGAGTGATTCTTCCTGGTATGATAATATATATAGCTTAGCAAATCCCTAAAAATAGAAATTAAAAATAGAAATGAGCAGAATCTACATGCATCTACATCATAGATGAAAATCAAAGGCAAACTAAAAATTTTCAAATCCTTCAGGCCACAATGACACACTATGTACAGCAGGTCAATAAAAATAGCAGCCAGTAAGTATGTTATCCAGTAACTGGAGTCCAAAAGATAATACCACCTTGAAAGTGTTGGAAAAAAAAAAACTTGTCAAGCTCAAAGTCACTCCACTAAGATGAAATGAGAGGGAAACACCATATTTCCAGGGAAATTAAAATTGAGATAATTTGTTACCAGCAGGCCACTAAGAAGTGCGAGGTGGGAGTGGTGGTGCACACGGCCATCCCAGCCCCCTCCCTGCGGAGCCTGGGCACTTAGGAAGACCCTATGTTGGAGGGTTTTAAAACTAAGGCTGGAGGCGTGACTTTGTGCGAAGGGTTTTTGATTGAACAGCCCACCCTTAATGGTGATTTTTGCAGTGTCTCATGAAAACATACAGTACCCCTATGGGCTCCCGACCCTCTGCTTTTCCAAGCCCCTTCTGCTGTCTCTGTTGCATTTCCAAATCCTACAATCACTTGCCTTCTTTATTTGTTTAATATGTAACATTCTTACTTCTTAAAATTATAAAATGCCTAAACCAGACACAAAAGCATGTTAACACGCATTGGACTTGGGTAGCGAGGCACAGCCTTATTCTCTATATTTGTCTACATTAAAAACTTTTTCTTAAAATTTTCCATTCGTTTGTGCTTCAGATTCACTGTGTAGGAGACAGTTGGTCTTAAACTGAAGTTTTGCAAAATAATAATTTGTGAATGAAAACACTCAAAAAACAATGTGTAAATTATTCTTAAACTAAGAAATGGAATAATGATAAAATTGTGTATTTGCAATGAAAAAAAAATCATTCATTAGTAAATATTTCCAGGCATATTGCTTTCATCTGGCTGAAGGCTGATACAGTTTTCTCCTCAGCCCGTACACTCCGAAAAGGGCCTGAGCTATATGAAAATCGAGCTAATGGTGGAGCGACTGAAGAGTTACAAGTGTGAGTCTCAGAGATCAAATAATAAAGGGTTTCCACAGTGGGAGGCCTCAGAATAGCAACAAGGGCGACAAATTGGACAATTACAGACAGAGGAGAGCACATTCGAGGGTTCACGGCTGCGAGTTCTGAAGGGGACCCATTATCATGTTTTCTAAATGATCTAAGCGAACTTTTGCATTACTTCCTAGTTACTGACGCTTGTTTCTTTGACCGAACTTTGGACCTCGAGATTTCCTTGAGTTCCATGTTCCTAAACTAGTGGGGCCCATGTTCCTGCTGTGGGGCTAGAGGGGGTCAGAATAGCACATTATCCTTGCCAGATTGCCCGGGGGGCAGGGCAGATTATTTCCTTTAAATGGAAAAGTGACAGAAGTGACTTGCTTTACAATCTTCACAACATCTTATGATTGAAACTGAAAATACAGAGTTTAATTTCTTAAACATCTTAGCACTCTGATGTTTCGGTTATACGCTGCAGTGTATAAACATCGTAAGCATTGTGGGAAACCGGCACACGCGGGCACCGCAGCTGACCGCTGCATTTCTGCTTCCCTTCCCTTCCATCATCTCCTGTCCCTAGCCCCCCCAGCAAGTCCATTTCCAGTTTCCTTCCTCTGCCTTTTGCTTTGCTCTTTAAGGCATTTATATTTAGAGTTTCTCTTGTAAGAGAAAGCACCTGATAGTTCATTTCTGTGCTAAGTTGGACATTGTCTCATCATGCACCATTCTCCTACAGGTGGCTCAAATTAAACCTGTTAAAAATTCTTATAGGGCTGAAGAGAGAGCTCAGTGGACTGAAAGGCCTACTTACTCAGGGACCGGGGTTTGATTCTCGGAACCAAAATAAATTCCCCATCCCCCAGTCTCCTTCACAGACTCATCATTATTTTTAGCTGTGTGTGTGCTTGTGCTTAAATTCATGTTCTAAAATCTCATATTTACTACATCTTGATTTTTCCATCTTAGGAATTAAACTCACTGTTGGCTACTTCTCAGTATGGAAGGTGAGTCTTTAACCCTCTGAATCCCCTGCCCTTATCCTCCCAAAGGATAATCTTTGATTGAATCAACATCCAGTGCTTATCTGTATCTTGCTCGTGGCTGACTGGTATCCAGTGAAAACAGTTTCCTCTGCCTCATTTTCTTTACCTGGAGGTTCACAGTCATCTCATTATTTGATTGGCTGGCTTTTTGCACCTGTCGGCGATCTTGTAGAAATACCTGATGAGGCTAGGATTTCTAAGGCCAAGGGGTTCGGGGTTGCAAGTGGCTCCATTCAGTGCGCCCGTGCCCACCAAACCCTGCTTTTCCTGCCTTTACAGCCCTCACCTGTGTCCAGGGTCCCCAAAGCCAGATTCCCTTTCCATTAAGCTCTCCAAAGAGGGGCCTTGTAGGGGAGGATTCAGAACGAACTGCAGGGATCCGTTCGCTTGTTTTTGTTTCATTTTTTTAAGATTTTTTTTTTTTTTAGTTTTTGTTTTCAGTTTTGGTTTTGACACAGGGTCTCACTGTGTAGTTCAGGCTGGCCTCAAACTCATGGTGATCCTCCTGTCCTGGCCTCCTGAGTTCTGGGATTATAGGGGTACATCATCACACTCCAGACTTTACAACAATATCCTGGCTCAGCCTGGTCTAATGGTTTCTATTGTTGGATTTTTGTCTTGGGAGTGCTGGGAACAAGGTTTCACTAAGTCATGCAGTTGCCCAAGTGGGGCTTGAATTTGTGTCTCGTGGGGCTCACACATGCAACTCAACTTGTCCAATACCTTTCCTCCTGGAACATGTGGTTCTGTTTTGTCCAGTGGCCTAAGCACCCATTGCTCACTGATTCTTCTTAGTTCTAACTCCCAAATTCCATCTGACTCTCACAGACAACTGGCTAATGGCTTCCTCTTACCTTCCCAGGGACAGTGTCCCACTCACCCACGTCATGCTGCCCTGGGCAGCCCGGGTTCCAGCCCTCAGGTCCCTGGCTTGCAAAGAGCGTCTCAGCCCCCATTTGCTGGGGGCTCTGTGCACACCTACTGAGTGGAGGAAGCACTGGACATGTGACTTTGACCCAGAATGTCACAACTTTGTTTATTGATGGCTTAGAAACACTTTCCCCAAAACATGCTTTTGTCACATTGTTTTATTACTGCCCAAGAACTCTAGAAACAAATCCTATCACCCAAAGAGGGTGTGAAGGTTAGAGAAAAATAAGTGGGAAAAGAAAGAACTGGAGCAGAGGCCCAGTGACACACTCATTCTTGTCCTGCTACGGCCCAACCTTCCTGCCTATGTCCCTGTCCCCCATGGGTGGCCCCCATATCTGGTGAGCCCCTGGAGTGGCCACAGAGGCTCAGGTAAAGAATTCCACAACAGAAAGGTTAAGATGATGAAGGTGAGCACATTGCCACACCCAGCACTGTAGGCGATAAATCCTGTCCCTTACATCCTTCTCACCCTCCCCAGCAGATTCTGTTGTCCTGATGAAATGCCACTCCCTGAGCCCTGCCAGCTGATGGATGGGGACATTTACAAGACAAACCCCAGTGAATCCCTGGAAGTGGATGGAAACACAGTCTTTGCAAAGATGTGCCTCTCCCAGCTCTGCTCCTGTCTCCAGGTGGCCACAAGATTTCCTTCTGAGGATAACTTGGTCATTCCCAGCAATGGCTCATTCTCAACATGAACTTCCTGCTCCCCTGAGAGCAGTTCCCAGGGACCCCCTCTCCTCCTCTTCCCAGACACACCTAGAGTACAGGGAGCTGACTTTGCTTTGAGTATTGGGGATTGAACCCACTGCTCTACCTTCTCAAATTATTTTTTTAATTTTGAGAATGGGTCTCATTAAGTCTCTGAGTTGCCCAAGCTGGGTTTGAACTTGTGATCCTCCTATGTTATCCTCCCTGAGTGCTGGGATTACAAGCATGCATCTCCATGCCTGGTTATGGGGCCAATCTTAGAGCTCTGTGGTCATGGAAGGAGCATGAGGGGTGAGGCCCCAGTCCCCAGCACCTCCTTTGGGCTCTGCTTGCAGCCTGCCCTTGCTCGAGCAGCCGTTCTACACCAGGCCTTTCCCCAGGGCTGTTCCTACCATGGAGTCAGGTCACCATGCACTGACCCGTTGGAGCTCTGCGCCAAAGTGAAGCTGTCTCCCTTTGAGCTGCAGGAGCTGAGAGTTTTGTCCTAGAGACAGGAAAGTGGCTAACACACCCCAAGCCCTCTCAAGCAGCCCATGCACAAACGGCCATGTGTCTAAATCCTCTGAAAGCAATAAGCGAGTCACTAAGGACTTCTGTGGTGCTCTTTCCTTCCTATGGGAGCCCTGGGGTGGCTTCTGTAACCCATGACTGTTACTCAGAGAGCACCAACATCTGTGGTATCGTAACTACCAAGACACCAAGTTTTGTTTTTATTTTTGAAAATATAAGGAACAGTAACAATGCAGCCTTCTCACAGGCCCTGAGGGTTGCCACAAGCTCCTCCCGAGATGCACACCTCCCCTTCAGATGTAAGGTCCGAGTCAAACAGACTCCATGAGTCAGACAGACCTTGTTACTGAGTCACAATAGATTGTTAAGGTTACTATGGTTACTGCCCTACCCTACAGCGCGTGATGTCCATGTGATGTCCATACGTGCCCCACAGCTTGCAGATGTTCTTAAGATAACCCCACTGAAACCAACAATTCCCGGGACGACAAGACCCTTCCTAGAACAAACCTCCCTAACGACCCACACCACCCAATTGTTACAAAGACCAATACGAGCCATCCTATCCGTTCGAATGTAAGCCCAGCTAACACACGCGATTGCCTTCTGTCACCCTGCTTGCTGCTTTGCCGCCAAAAGTGCTATATAATCCTAAATCATCTAAGGCTCGGGGTCACTGTGGCCTAGTTGCCTGGTGGCCCTGTGTCGACACAGCCTCTGGAATAAATCCTGAACTTCCACAAGGCCTCGGCTCTTGGTGTCCTTCCTTCCGCGCCTGATCTTGGACCTAACACAGACTTCAAGGCCTCAGGCTGCCAGCACACCCCTGAGGAAGCCAGACACGTCACCAGTTTCATTTCCACTCTTTCTGCTCCCTTTTTAATGAGTGTGATTTCATTTATTTTGGTTGCATTAACCCAAGTCTTCGGTACACATTGTTTCTAGTGCTTGCGTGGAGTTGGTGTGTGTTCATGACACATCTCGTGCGTCTTCATTCTTTTGTCTCATCCTCTTTCATTGCACTGTCTCCTCCTCCTCTTCCAATTTGAGAAAGATCTCTCTCCCTACTTCCTCTTTTAGTTTGCTTTTCATTTATATTTTGGGTTTCACACATAAGGGAAACCATGTGATATTTAATCCTCTGTATCTGATTTATTTCACTTAACATTGTAACCTCAAGGCACATCCATTTTCCTACAAATGACACATCGATCCTTCTTTATGGCAGAGTAGTACTCCATCGTGTGTAAATACATTTTTCCTTTTCCATTCCTCTGTGGATGTGGGCCACTTCCAAGATTGAGCTATCATGAATTGTGCTGCTATAAACATGAATCTGCAAGGGTCACTGCAATCATAGGTCTTCCCCTACACACACACACACACACACACACACACACACACAGCAAGATCCACCTACAAAGGGAACAGCAGGGACCTGGTACGGCTACACCGCCCAGCCCTCCACAGCTCCCTGTGCTCTCGCTCATCTTCCCCCTGTTCACAGGACTGGGTTTTCTTCCCATTTTCACCATTGCTTCCTTGTGCTCTGCACACCCGCCTATTATTCATCCCTTCGACCAGTACCAAGCAAGCATCTGCTACACACTGATTCTTCCAAGATCCAAGGGGGTCTCCGCTCTCACAAAGCCAGCCGAGAGGGGAATGATGGGGAAACAAACCCGTAGGAGAGGAAAGAATGAGGAGGCAAGGGGAAGAAAAGGCCTTTCCAAGTGATGCTTCTTGCATAGAAATGCGCCAAGAACGAGTTATGTGGGTGCCGGGGGAGAGCATGGGGGGGGGGGCAACACGCATGTGCAGATATGGTCGCTGTGGGGATGCACATGGGAATGCACCTGGCGGCAGTGTGGGGAGGAGCTGCGGGAAGCGCCACCCCAGAAAGGCCACTGTGTGCTCGAGGGCTTCGATTTGCTGGTGACAGAGACAAGAAGTCGCCAGAAACCCTTGATCAAAGACATGAGAGGGTTCACTGAGCTTTCAGAAAACCCTGCTGTAATTGCTATGGAGAAAAGACTCCTCCAGAGCAAGATGGAAGAAAGAAGCCAGGTGGCGTGTCTCTCAGCTCCAGGATGCATGTTCTCTACAAGCTACGTGTGTCTCGGGTTGAAGAATCCCGTGGCACTGGGCAGGGTGCTGCACGGGGCGGACTCGCCTGCCCTAAAAACACCCAGCACCAAGACACCTGCACCAAAACTTGCAGGACCAGTGCTCTCAGCTTCTAGGAGAGTCTGAGAAGATGACAGAGGGACACTCCTTCAAGTCACAAGAGGCAAAGAGCCAAGGACAGGAGAGGGTGAGTCAGGGGCGTTAGCAGTAGCTGCGAACCAGAGCCAAATGTGAGTCAACTCAGCTGGCCTTTTCACAGAAACTGATAACTGGATCTTAAAGTCACATGAAAATACAAAGGGACCCAGAAAACACAAAACTGTCTTGAAAAAGAACAAGCCAGAGACTCACATCTCCTGATTTCAAGATTCGCAACAATATTGAAGCGTCATGTTGTTCCAGCAAGTGACACTAGTGTGGAGATTTACAGATCAATGAGATAGAATTAACACTGCCCGAATAAAGCCAAAGACCTAAACTATAAATATTTATAGTCACTTGAGTTTAGACAAAGATGTCAAGGAATTGTGATGAAGAAAGAATAATCTTTCCAAAAAGTAGTGCCAGGGAATTTATGTCATGTGCAAAAAGATAATTTAGGATCCTGAGCTAACATGGTGCCCAAAATTTAACCCAAATGGATCAAAAATCCAAATGTAAGAGCAAAAACCTGAAACACTCTGAGGAGAACCGGCGAAGCTCTTCATAATCCTGGTCCATGCAATGCGTTCTTAGGTATGCTCTCACACACACAAGCATCCAAAGGAAAAGCTGACAGTTTGGCCTCACCAAAGCTAAACCCTTTTGTGCTATAAACAGCACCAACCATAAGGAGAAAAGAGACACATGGAATGGGAAAAAAAAAACCTGTGATCCTGTATCTGGGAAGAGACTCATATGCTGAATAAGGAACCCTTACAAGTCAATAATAAAAAGACAAACTAATTTTTTAAATGAACACAGGATCTGGGCAGGCATTTCTCCAAAGAGATGTAAGAGGCCACGAAGGCACCCAGGAGATGCTCAGTTTGCTATCAAAACGCAGGGAAATGGTACTGCCCACCCACCAGGAATGTCTATAATAGAAAAGTTACACAGCAGCACGTCTTGGCTTGCATGGGTAGTGGAGAAACTGGAGCCCTCATAAATTGCAGATGGGACTGTAGAGGGATGCAGTCACTTTGGCAAACAATTTGGCAGTTCCTCAAGGTGCTAAACATAGCATTACTGTGGGACCCAGCGTCAACACGCTTGGGGATAGACAAGAAGGGTGAAATACATACGTACACAGACGCACAGTGCGTGCCCATGGAAGCTCTTCTTGGTAAGTGAAAGACAAGAGGAAACAAGCCTACACGTGTATCAGCTGGTGAATGGCCAAAGGAAATACAGCAAACTGTATTCATCTGAAGGAATATCACTCAAAAATATCAGAATGAAGCCACGATACTTGGTACGACACGGATGAACTTAAGAAACTTCGTGCTCATTGCAAAAGGCCAGACACAGAGAACACGTGATGTATGGTCCTCATCTCAATTACCTCTCTCTCGTTGCTGGGACATAAAACCTGACACCCAACATTAAGGAAGGAAAGGTTTCCTTAGCTCACAGTTAGTGGAGGTTTCAGCCCATCCTTGGCTGCTCCCAAGGCATAGCGGCACATGGCAGAGGGCAGCCGTTCATGGTGCTGAAGACAGCAAAGAGCAAAGGGAGGAGCAGCAGCTGAGGCAGCTAGCAAGCCTCTCTGCCCTCTTGCATTTGTATGCAGGTCACCTGCCCCAGGGAGAGTGTAGCACTCACACCCTTAATCCTAGTATTGGATCATGAATTGATCACAAACTGTAGAAGCTGCCCCAGTATTGCGTGAGGCTTTGGGGGGACACCTAGGCACACACCAGAACAGTCCTACAGAGGATTGCTTTGCCGAGGAGTGAGAAAGTGTAACGGGACACAAAGTTTCCCTTGGGAAGCGAGGATATTGTAAGACTAAAGTGTGTGAATGGTTGTTTAATTCTGTCATGGCATCAAGCTTTGTCGAGCTGTAATCCCAGCACTCTCCCAGAGGTTGAGGCAAAAGAATCACAAGTTCAACCCAGGATGGATAATTTAAATATTTATCAAGACCAGGCCTCTTGCAAAACAAAAAATAAAATGGGTTGAGGAGGTAGCTGAGGGAGAAGGCCCTGGCTTCAAATCCTACTGCCACAAAAGTACTCTCAAAATAGGTAAATAGAATTTCATCAAGCTGGGGCAAGATCTCACTGTGTTTACAGTCTGGCCTCAAACTCCTGGCGGTCCTCCTGCCTCAAGCTCCTGAGTGTCACCACTGCTATATATACAAAGGAACCAAGGTGCCACCACTGGTAATCTTTGTCCCTTTCTGGGTTGCTGTGAAGACACCAAAGCATCTAAACTCAGTGATTCACCAAGTAGAGCCAAAGCCACGCACTCCAAGTTAAAAAGTTTGGGTTAGGACGAGCGGCCTGCAGGTGCGGAGAGGACTCAGAGCCTGACCCCATGGTCCTCCAGGCACAGACTCATATGCTCAATATCCGCTGGGCACCTGTTAACACACAATCCCTCGGGCCCTTCTGAATCAGCCCCAACTCAGAAGCTCTGCCCCCAGCCCCACTATATCTCCATTTTATTAAACCCTCCCTGGGGATCCAGTGGGCATCCTGGTTGACCATCAAAGCCTTATTCATATATATTTTTTAATTTAGGACAGGGTCTATAGGGTCTCACTGTGTAGGTCAGACTCCCAGTGATTCTGCTGTTGTCAGCCTTCCAAGGGCTGGGATTACAGGCGCGCCACCACACCCAGTCTCAGTCACCCTCTCAGCGCACGCCTGGAGCAGAGCTGACACAGCATGCGCCTTGTTCAGTTATTACTTATATGTTTCTTTTATATAGTTACGCACACGGTTATCCATATGGAATTAAAGTCTATTTCTAAAAACTCTAAAAAATGTATCTGTGTAGGCATAAAAAAATAAGAATTATAAACCTCAATAAGTGATGTGTCATCATTTAATTAACACTAGCAGAAGGACAGGGCTCGGCCGTCAGCGAGTCGTGGGGGGTGAGGCCAGGCAGGGGGACGGGTGAGCCACAGGGCAGCTCACACCCACAGTGGGCAGCAGCGAGCCCCAGACATGCGCCTGTCACCACGCAGTGCTCTGGGGCCGGGACCACCCTAGAGGACCCTAAATCCAGCCCTCTGTGCACCAGGCTAGGAATCCTGGCAGCTCCGCCTCAATCCTGCCAGCCAAGCTTCTCAGCTTCCATTATCCCCCCCATTGTCCAAATCCCCTTTTCCTCTGCCCTCTCCTCTCCAAATGGTTGCTATGGCTTCCCTGTCCCCATGAAAGCTCACAGGGACATTTGCTCTCCACTGAGAAGTATCCTAAAAGGAAGGACCGAGTGGGATCTTTAGGAGCTGTTTAGATCATGAGAGCTTGGGGCAGATTAAGCCACCGGCAGATCAGTGGATTGAGGGGCCCTGGGGTCATCCTGAGACTGAGTCTGTCATCAAAGCCACTTTGGCTCGCTCTGTTGGACACTTCGTCTTGCTGTGTGACACTCTACAACACTCTAGGAACCAAGCAGGCCCCCACAGATACAGCCACATAGCTCTGCCGCTTCCAGAACTGGGAACAGAATAAACCTCTATTCTTTATAAACCACTCAGTCTGTAGTGTTTCATTACAGCAGAAGAAAAGCAACTAAAGTGGGAACCTGGGGCAAGAAAAGTAAACACGTGTTTAGTCTGGCATCTTGAAAAGGGTACCTGCTCTGCAAAGAGTAAATGTTTTTTGATATTTTACAAACTTAAAGGAAAAGAAAAACTGATATTAAAATCTGAAAAAAAAATAGTGGAAAGAAAAAAATTCTACTAAAACCTTCCTGACAAACGTAGAATAAAAAAATTGACAAATGAAATCTGACAACACAATGACAGAATTGTAGCCCCCCAGAGTTTATCCCAGCAGTGCAAGAGAGTTGAATTTTTTATTTTTTATTTTATTTTATCTTTATTTTTATTTTATTTTCAGTGGGCTTGCGGTCACTTTGCAGCTCAGGTTGGCCTTGAGCTCACAAGCCCCCTGCCTCAGCCTTCTGAGTGCTGGGGTTACAGGTGTGTGCCACCCCCACCCCACCCCCACAACAGAGTTGAATTTTAAGGCTTCTAATGTTATGAAATGCAACACAACTATATCCACTAAGAAAATTCATAACACAATTTCAAAAAAAGCTTCAAAAAATTGTGCTATTTAGTAATCATTCTTTTCTTTTCTTTTCTTTTCTTTTTTTTTTTTTTTTTTTTTTTGTCTTTTTGAGACAGGGTCTAACTGTGCAGTTCAGGCTGGCCTTAAGCTCACTTTGTAGCTCAGGCTGGTCTCGAACTCACAACAATCCTCCTGCCTCAGCCTCCCCAGTGCTGGGATTACAGGCCTGTGCCACCACGCCCGGCATTTAGTAATCATTCTTGATATGATATAGTAGCCGAAACGAAAAGATTTTTTCCCTAGCATGATGAAGATTTTATATCTTAATTCAACAACCAACAGTAAAATTAGTGTGAGGAACACATTTCATTGGAACATTTCCACGAAATCAGGAAAAATACAAAAAGGATGGCAAGCACAATTACTACTCTCACAGAGTTGTAGAAATTCTCACTGATTAAGATTTGAAGCAGATCCAAAATGTAAAACAGTAAATAAAATAATAAACAGTCACACCTGTCATCAACCACTTAAAACAATGGAAATGTGCCAAAACAAACCAAAATTAACAAGAAAATTCAGTTAAGCTGGGATGGACTTGGAAATTTTTATGTTTTCCATTTAAATAAAAATAGAAAGCAGGTGTGTCAGTGCACACCTAGATTCCCAGCACTCACAGTACAGTCCAGTAGCTTTTATTATAAAGTTCTTCCTCTTCACTTAGGTTAGCTTTAGGTGTTTAATCTTTGGTGATACCATTGTGAATGACACTGTTTTCCTTTTTCTGTGAGTTCATTATTGGTGTACAGGAACACTATTGACTTTTGTGCGTTGATTTTGTAACCCGCTCCACTACTAATTTGGTTAGTTCTAGGAGTCTTTTGGCGGGATTTCTCTTCTTAAGGACATTTTTTAGTATTTTTGAAAAACTCTCTCCAAGCATTTTCTTATCTGCTCCATCTGGGAGAGCCACCCTCCTACCCTAGCATACAGCACAAAAAGGGGATCTCCCTGCACTGTGACTCTGAGGGTCCTTTCACCCCCTTTCCTGGGTCCCAGTGTTACCAAGGTTGGGTTTTCCCCAGATTTTTAATGTTCTAAACAAAGAGCTGAGCAGACACTCAGGGATAGCAAGCAGGATCAATGACTCACCTGAGAAAGAAAAGACAGATGCCCTCCTAGGGTGAGGGAGGGACAGGGAGGTGAGCTGACAGGCACCCAGGGGGCTCTGAATTGAGGCTTCAAGTCTTAGGGCTCAGGGTAAATCCTGAGGGGATTCAACTGACCTTGTCAGATATAAAAGTTACATTTCTTGTTATATAGGTCTTGCTTTATCTTGGTCTTAACCATCCAGCAGAAAAGTTTAAACACAAGGTATAAAAAGCAAAGCCATATTAATATGCCGAGCTGCAAAAGGCTCAAGTCAACAACTTCCGACGGTGCCAGTCCTGCGGATAACTCACGACTATTACAGACTGCTGGACTAGATTGTATTATGTTGCAGCACTCACACACCTGCGATATTTTAATGGCAATGGAATGCCCATCTCTAACAAAACTAAACAAAAATGGGATACAGCCGGGCGTGGTGGTGCAGGCCTGTAATCCCAGCACTCGGGAGGCTGAGGCAGGAGGATTGTTGTGAGTTCGAGACCAGCCTGAGCTACAAAGTGAGCTTAAAGCCAGCCTGAACTGCATAGCGAGACCCTGTCTCAAAAAAACAAAAAAAAAAAAAAAGGGATACAAATGAGGGACTATTTCGTATCTATATATACAAAATAGGATAGATATACAGCTACTTTCTCTTAATTCAATGAGAAGAAAGATTTGGATAGGATATCACGTCTGCATCTTATACTATGAATAACCACTATGAAGCCAATGATAGGCTATGTGTTAATTATTGAAACTGTCCTACTAATCGATTTTCAAACTGTCTCATTGCTATTTATTTCTCAATAAAATTAATTTTTAAAAAAGTCTTAGGGCTTAAGTGGGACTGAGGGCTGATCTGAGGTCTCCTCCTGCCAATGAGCAGCCTGACTGGGCCCCTCCATCAAGAGGTGGAGTTTGTTTACCTTTTCTAGCCCTTGAGGACCTCATAACACCCCAGGCAGTCCCGTCACCCTTGTCCCTGGGGTACCTGGCTACTTTTTCCCCATCACATTTAGACCTAGACATCCCGGTCATGGGCTAACATTGAACTCAGAAAGTGGATCTCACCCCAGGAAGGGTTCCCAAGGCAAGCCTTTCCTTCTTTTTCCAAATTTTTCCTTAGCTATGTATGCTGTCTCCTCAAGTCTATGTGTGGTTTTCTCCTTGTCTTGCTGGATGCACTCTTTGGTAGCACAGTGAAAGTGGGCGCTTGGGAATTTTACAAGTCTGAAAATATCATCATCCTCTCTCTTCACTTCAATGGATCAGTTATGAAGAAGCGAAGTTACTGTCTTACCGCGTGTGGAGAAAGTGCTCACTGAGGCAAAGAGACGTGGTAGCCTCAAAAGGTTATGGCAAGAAGGGTACACGAAGAGACACACAGAACGTGTATCTTAAAGCCCAGGGATGCCTAAAATAAACCTCGCGCCAGAATTCTCCGTTGGGAGTTACGACCGCAGTGTGTTCTTCCAAAGCGCATTCAGTTAGGGCCCTCACCCCCAAGGTGACTGAATTTGGACCGTGGGCATCTGAGGAGGGAAGGAAGATTAAATGAAGACACATCCAGGATCCTGTGATACGGATACCATCTTGTAGGCAGGAGAAACCAAGCCCACAGGCACCTGGGTCATGGGCATCCAGCCTTCAGAACTGCGAGAACATAAACTTTAAGCCTTATTAAAGCCTCCCAGCAGCTGACTGTCACAGGAGTCATTTTCATGTTTCAAAGACAGTGTTCCCCTGAGCACTGGGGCACACACCTGTGATCCTAGCACACTGGGAGGCTGAGGCAGGGGGATCACGATTTCAAGATTGGCCCAGACACCTTAGCAATTTAAGGAGACAGTTTCATAATAAAAGGTGATGGGGGTGGAGGTGTTGCTTAGTACGAAGGCCCTGTGCTCAAGTGGGTAGTTCCATTGTCTTCCAGCAAGCAGGTTCACTTTGCAGAAACCCCGTAGCCATTACTTTTCCTCTGAAAATCTCTAGGACCTTTTTTCTTTTGAGACAAAGTCTAAGTTACTAAGTTGCCCAGACTGGGTCCAAACTTGTGATCTTCCTACCTCAGCCTCCGAGAAGGCTGGGATTACAGGCCTGTGCCACCACACCCATTTTAGGAATTTATTTTTACCTTCCATGTACTGACATTTCACTGTGACAGGGTGACCTTCCCTGGATACACATCTAAAATGCATCCCCAATCCCTTCACTTTCCTCCCTGTGGCCCCTCCTCTGGTTAATTTTACCAGGTACCTCGCTTGCCTGGGTCTCCCACGCTCTGCTGGAGGCTCAGTGAGCATGCGCGGGGAGAGGACGGAAGGGCTGGGGTGTGGGTCCCGCGTTGGTTATCCTCAGTGGGGAGAAAAGCCCTAGAATTGTTTCCTTCCTTCCATGCAACCCTGTGCTTCGTCTCTAGAGCTTCCTTTAATTGGCGGTTGGCTGTCTGCATGCAGTTCTTGAACTTTCTTATCTTTTCTCTCCGTTTCCATCTCCTCTTGCTCTTCCTTATGGGAAATTTCTTCAGTTTTATCTCCCAAGTGCGCTGTGGAGCTTGTCAGTTTTTCTATTGTGCTTTTAATTTTGCAGGATTTCCTTTCTGTTCTAGGAGTGAGAATTTTACTTCCATTTAATACCATTCCGTTCTGTTCTTTTTAATGAATGTTCTCTTGTTCCTCTGAGATTATTAATGGTTGTTCTTTTAACGTAAAGTTTCTTTTTTCCTGAATCATACCTGTTTTCTCCTATCCACTTTCTGTTTGTTGGCCTTTATAACTTTTCACATTAGAACCCTCCCCCCACCCCCGGTATGGGGGGCTGACCCCAGGGCTTTCACACTGAGCTACATTCGCAGAAAATGCCCCCACCCCTGTCTTTTTTCACAGGGTCTCTATAAGTCCCTGCGTCACCCAGGCTGGGCTCAAACTTGTGATCCTCCTCCCTCAGCCTCCCACCATGGTGGGAATACAGGCGGGAGCCACCGTTCCCACTTCGTGGCTTTCCACCATTACACAAAATCATATGAGACCACTGGGCTAAGCTCTTCCTATGCCAGGCCCCAACATAGCAGACTAAAAATAATCATGAAAATGCTCATACGGTGTCTATACGTTTAGTTTCTTTCCATTTTACTGTGTCTATCCTGCCTTTTAGGTTTTATTGATTCTTTCAGGTTCTTCCACTAGGAAAACAATATAATATTTACACGTGGGTCTGATTTATTTCACCTCTGAGTACGGCCCCTGGCTGCATCCACTCACCTAGAAAGGCTTCAAGTTTGCCTTTCTTTATAGCTGAACAGGACTCCATCATAGAGAAATAGCACGTCTTTATCATCTATGCCTCAAATGGTGGGTGTTTTGGTTGTTTCCAAGACCTGACCATAACAAATTGTGCTGCTATGAGCATGGGTGCACATCTATCACGATGGTATGATGTTTTCAGTTCTTTTGGGAAAATACCCAGAAGGGGGATAGCTGGACTGAATGGCATTTCCAGTCCTAGTTTTTTTGAGGAGTCTCCACACGGATTTCCATAGTAGTTGTACCAGTCTACCCGCCCACCGGCAGTGGGGAAGGGTTCCCTTTTCACCGCAGCCCTTCCAGAATTTGTTATTAGTTGATTTTGATAGCCATTCTTTCTGGGGTGAGATGGCACCTCTGTGTTGTTTCACCTTGCATTTCTCAAATGGCCAGTGCTACGGAACATTTTCTCATGTATTTATTTCCCACCTGTATTTCTTCCTCTAAGAAGCGTGCGTTCATCTCAGATGCCCATTTTTGGATTGAGTCTCTAAATTTTAAGGACTGAATTATTTTAATTCTTTATATAATGTAAAGAGAAATCCTTTGTGTGAGTGATTGTGGGTTATAATTTTTCCCAGTTTGTGGGTTGTCTTTTCACTCTGTTGATTTCTTCTGACATGCAGAAACTTCTTGAAAGCAAGCACCGATACCCAATTGCTCCCCAATCTTGCATAACTATATGTTAGTCTAAGCAACAGATTTGATGATAAAAATAGATAATATAACAGCCCTTGTTAATTAGTTATTTCTGTTTTGAAAATCTGTAGCATACGCATTGTTGCATGTTACCCTGTTTTTGTCTTTTTTCTATTTGTTTTTCCTTTTCAAAATAAAATAAATTATAAAAAAAAAACACTGAGCATCTGAAATGAGTAGATATTTCTTGTGTGAAGAATTAGAAATGACAAATAAATATGTGAAAAAGGAAAAAATAAAAACAAAATGTACATATCATCAAACTAGAAGTAAGGCAATGGCACTGCAAGAACTCAGGGGAGAGCCGGGCACGGTGGCGCAGGCCTGTAATCCCAGCACTCAGGAGGCTGAGGCAGGAGGATTGTTGTGAGTTCGAGACCAGCCTGAGCTACAAAGTGAGCTTAAGGCCAGCCTGAGCTGCATAGTGAGACCCTGTCCCAAAAAGACAAAAAAAAAAAGAAAGAAATCAGGAGAGGAAAAGGGAGAGGAAGACAGGGAGGGAAAGAGAAAGAGAAAGAGAGGGAGAGAGAGAAAAAAAATTTTTTTCTTTTTTTTTGTTTTGTTTTTTTTTGGCTGGCTCAGGCTTGAGGGCGGGTCTGGTAATGCCAGTGGAGGTGGGGACTGAACATGTAGTATCCTGCACCTGACTGCATTTGCACGAGCAGGCGCTTAAACAACTGAGCTAATGGGCAGCCCCCCCAAAAAAAGAAAAAAACAAATTTCTCCAACAGGCCAGGCTCCAATGGTGTGATTATGAAGTTTCCTCTCTTAAAATTATCTTTGTTTTTTGGTACTGGGCTCAAACTCAACACCTTCCACTTGTCTGGGAGGTGCTTATTCTGTATCTCCCTGGCCAAGTTCCCTCTTTTTTAAATCTCAACAGAAAAAATAGTGACCGTATGTACTTTCACAGCTGACAGCAGCCAAGCAATCCTTTGTCTATTGTCCTCCCCCTGTCTCTGCCTTACACAGAAAGTTAAGTTTGAAATAACCTAACTTTGTTCCTTGGTCTTAATTTCTGCTCTTTCATCCTTTTCTGTCTATAAATCAAATTTCCCAGCTCATTGGGATGCTCGCTCTTGTTGATGGAACGCAGTGTTGCCCTGTTCTACAACGACAAAATAAAACCAGTCTGCATTTATTGGGGTGGGGTGGGGGATCCCTACTCGTGTTGACAAGGGCAGGGCTGAGCAGCCAGCAGGCGCCCAGGAGCCCACACACTGTGACCTCACTCGGAAGATGGCCTGACCAGACACACATCAGTGAGTGGGGTCGTCGGTGTCAAGAAGCTTCCGTCAGCCTCGGTGCTGCGCAGGACCCTTGACAGGAGCTCTGCAAAGTTGGGCCTTGGTGAAGGATGCAGGCTGGGAGCGGATTTCTGCCTGTTCTATTGCAGGACAGCTCATCTCTTTCCAGTTGGACTGGTATTCCCCGCCCACCCCAAATCATAACCGCTGCTATGGTTTAGATGAAAAATATGCCCCCCGAGGCTCACAGGAAGGTGATTAGATCTTGGCACATGATCTCAGCGGCGGATTCATCCCTTGAGTGGGGCCTGGCTGGAGGACGTAGGTCCCGAGGTGAGCCGCCCACTGCTGTGCGCCTGTGTTTCCATCTTAAGGCCGGCTGCCCATGGACCAAAATGTCCAACACGGTGACCCAGAAAGAAATCTCTCCTCCTTTAAATTGTGTATGTCAGGAATTCGGTCCTGGCCATGAAATGCCAACACAAACACTCATCTTTCAGAAGATAAATCTCTGGTGATCCTGCTGGGGTGAAGGAAAAGTTGTGGGATATGCCTGGGGAAGCTGGGGACTGAGAATCCGATTTGCTTCTTCATTTCTTTCAGTTCGTAATTTCACATAGCTTCAGACCTACAGTGAAGTTGCTGAAGTAGTGTAGGGTTCTTAGATACGTTTCACTCACTCCTCCGGGGTAACCTCTTATGTAATCATAGTAAAAGTAACCCAACCATGATACGGTACTGTCACCAATACAGCTCTGTCACCTACACTTCTCATTGTACCAGTCTGAGATGCACTGGCTTTTTTCATGTACAGTTGTATGAATATTGTAATCTGTGGATAGAGACAGGCTCACCAGAACGGGACTTCATGTGGAAATAGAGCCTTTATCATGGAAACGATGTTAAAACAAGGTCATTAGGGTGGGCATGTTGCCAGTGTCCTCATAAGAAGAAAAGATTGGGACACAGGAACAGTCATGTGAACACACAGGGAGAGGACACAACCTCAGGCCAAGGGAAGAGGCCTCTGAAGGAACCAGCCCTGCCTACTTCTTGATTTCAGCCTTCTGACCCTGGGGAATGTGACATAATTAATTTCCATGGCGTCGGCCACCCAGTGTGTACTACCTTGCCATGGCAGCCTTAGCAAACCAATTCACCTGGGGCTCAGGTTTTGGAAGGCTTTCACTTACAAAGTCTGTGCCCTTGGTAGCTCTGTAGGCCCACTCAGAGGATCTGTCTTGAGTACATTTTGGCAGCTTATGGGTTTCTCAAAAAATTAGTCCATTTCATCCACATTAGCAAACTGATGGACCCAAAGTCTCTCGTGGCAGATCCTCACTGCTTTACTTTACACAGGAACTGTCCCAATCTTTTCCTCTTATAAGGACACTGGCAACATGCCCACCCTAATGACTTTGTTTTAACATCGTTTCCATTATAAGGGCTCTATTTCCACATGAAAGAAACACCATGATGCTTCTTCTTCCCTGCTACTCACCACCCATCAGTGTCCTTTTCTCCTTCAATCTTGGTCAGCCTTGTTAGACATTGGTTATTTTACTGGTTGTTTCAGAAAACAAGTTTTAATTTCACTGGGCTTTTTCTCATTGGTCTTGGTTCACCCTTTTATTTCCTTTGGCAGCTGTTCGTCCTGTCTCTGAATCCTCACGTGGCCTGGGGGAGAAGCACTCCCTGCACTCCTTCTTTTCACAGAGCATTAATTCCATTCATGAAGGTTCTGTTCTCATGACTTAATCTCTTCCCAGAGGCCCCATTTCCAAATATCATATCAGGGACTCAAAATATGAAATTGGGGGGGACCATCAATATTTGCAGCACCTTGTTTAAACATGTTTTTGATTGAAAGAGAAATTATCAGATTGGACAAAAAGTATGACCCAACTTCATGCTGACTTTGAGAACTCTGTTTTAAACATAAAGACATGAATAGTTAAAGGTGAAAAATAAAGAAAAGAAATAGACCGTATCAACTCTAATTTTATTTTTGAGACAGGGTCTTGCTATGTAGTCCAGGCTGACCTTGAACTTGTGGTGATCCTCCTGCCTCAGCCTCCCAAGTGCTAGGATGACAGGCCTGAGCCACCACACCCAGCTGTCAACTCTAATTTTAAAAAAGAAAGTGAAGTAGCTATGTAAATATCAAAGAAGACTTCAGAGCAAACAATATTATCAGAGATAGGTCATTTCATAGCTATAAAGAGTTTAACACTTAGGAGGACCTAACAATCCTAAACATTTCTACATCTCAAAAGAAAGTTTCAAAATATATGGAACAAAAAATAGTAACAACGGAAGTACAAAGGAGTATGGCCATAGTTATATTTCAATATTTTAACAACATTTTCAATGAATGAAAAAACAAGTAGACAGAAAATCAGCAAGGACAGAGAAGAACTTAACACTATAAAGCAACTTGACTTAATTGATATTTATAAAGTACTCCATCAAAGAAGATAAAAAAATATTTTTTTAAGGATAGACTCCATTCGAGGCCAGAAATCTTGATAAATTAAAAAAGATCCAAAGCTGGGTGTGGTGGTGCATGCCTGTAATCCCAGCACTTGGGAGGCTGAGGCAGGAGGATTATTTTGAGCCAGGCCTGAGCTACAAAAGTGAGCTCAAGGCCAGCCTGAACTGCATAGTGAGACCCTGTCTCAAAAAGACAAAAAAATAAATAAAAAAGATCCGAATCATATAAAGTATTGCTTGTGATTAACTATAATTAAACTAGAAATTAATTATAGAAACACATCGAGAAAACCCTAAATATTTGAAAACTACATGACACATTTCTGAGTAACCAATGGAGCAAAGAAGAAATTACAAGAAAAAATAAGGCAGTGTTTATAACTGAATTAAAAATGAAAACACAGAGCATTAACATCTGTGAATTGCAACCTCAGCAGCTAAATGGTCTCTCTTCTTAGCGAGAACTTCTGCTATTTCACTGAAAGGAAGTGTTCCACAGCTTCTCTGTGGCATTCTGGATCCCCATTATCACTACTCTTGTCCTTCGGGGCTCTTTTTAAGAAGTATAAAAAATATTTGAACAAAAGCACTGTGACACTGACACAGTCACTTTGATAACTCAGAAGCTACTAAATGACTAGCAGGAGAGTAGCATATACTGTGTGGACCCGTCTGGTAGATTCCAGAGCACAGATTACCAAGAAGGTTACAGCACGATGATAAGGGAGCTAATTAAGCAAGAAGACACGGTTATGTGAGAAGACAACAAATAACAGGTTTAAGATGCATGAAGAAGGTGCGCCGGCCCTGCCTGCAGCCCGGGGGAGGGGGGTGACGCACCCCTGTAATCCCAGCACGTGGGAGGCAAAAAGCAGGAAGATCATTGTGATTGTGGGTTGCATGCAAGAGTGAGACCCTGCACCAAAAAAAAAGAGGAAAAAAGAAGAAGAAGAAAAAAAAAAAAGATGGATGAAGAAAACATCGAAATCCTACAAGGATAAACTGCCAAATCTGCCATTATGATCAGGTATCTCAATATCTCCTTTCTCAATAACCAATAACTAGGCAGAAATTAAATTCCAGGGAAGCACTTATTCCACTGAGCCATCTCCCCAGCCCTAATTTTTTTTTTTTTTTTTTTTTTGGTGGAACCAGGGATTGAACTCAGGCCCTTGTGCTTGCCAGGGAACCACTTATTCCACTGAGCCGTCTCCCTGGATCCTTAAATTCCAGTTAAATTCCTTAACTAGCTAAGGTCCGTCAGATTCCAACAATATTAATTTGACCTAATTGACGTCTGTAAAACAGTTTTCCCAATGATAGTATAAAGAAAAGGTGCACATCACAATAAACTCAGGTAGATCCAAGCCATACAAAGATGGGGAGAAATTAGGAATGAATCAAGGAGTTGATGTCATTGTATTTTCAACAGATACTGTAGAGATGATAAGGAAATGTTAATAGTTTTATGTGTAATAATGAATCACTTAGATGAAATGAGCAAACTCCTTGAAAATCACAAAGCTCACTCAAGAAGAAATGCACTACCTGAAAAGCTTATCGCAAAGACATTCAGTCTGTACTTTTAAAACTTCATACGGTAAAATGTCTGGGCTTTGACTTCCTGTAGATTCCCACCAAACATAATGAAGAAATAAAACCAATTCTACTATCCAACCCCTACCCCCAAATTATACAAGACAGAATACTTGTCAACTTATTCTAAGATGCTGGCATTATTCTAATACCAAAACTAGACAAATTCACTAACAGAAAATAAAATCATAGCTCAATAACCTTTGTAAATGAACATGCAAAAAAAAATTTAGGAAATTAAATCCAATTTAGGATTCACCATGATGTCACCAGTGAAGTTTAACTCAGGAATGAAGGTCTGGTTTGGCTATTGAAAACCAACCACCATAATTTTACATATTAACAGTCTTAAAAAAGAAAAGCTATAGTCCTCCTAATGGATGTAAAAAAGGCATGTGAATGATTCCAACCTCTTTTCTTAATCAAGAAACTCATAGAAAATAAGGAATAGAAAGATGCTTCCTTAACCTGATAAAAGGCATCTAGAAGATATCTGTTGCTCACATTACATTTAGTTGCAAGTAAATAAACAGTTTCCTTGAAAAATCAGAAAGATTATAATCACTTCTACTCCTGCCACTTCTGTTTGACATTGTACCAGGAGCTCTACTAGTGGAATAGTCATGTACTGAAATAAAGGAAAAGAAACAAAAATTAATATCCTGATGAGAAAAAGGAAATTAAAGACCCTTTGTTCAGGTACATAATCCGTGGCATCTACAAAGGAACTACTGGGATAAATGAGTTTAGGTAGGTTGCAGCATAAATGATAAATATGAAAAATGCATTCATATTATGAGCAATTAAAAAATAAGGGAAATAAAAGATGATACCATGAGCATAGTATCAAAGATATATATGAAATATATACAATGCTTGTCCAGATGAAAACTATAACCTTTCTGGGAGAAATTAGATACACAATAAATGCAGCAATATATCTCATTTAAAGGCCAAGTGTCAATGCTCTTAATATGGCAATTGTCCCCTAAATTAATGTAGTGACTCAACACAATCTCCATTCAAGTTCCATTCGTGCAGAAATGAAAAAGCTACTTCTCAAATTCTCACAGAATTACAAGAGCTCCAGACAGTCAAAGCAACATTTAAAGAGAACTCATGTGTCCTAACTTCAAAAATTATTATGTAACTAATTACAGTAACTAAGATACGACACTGGGGTATACATGGACAAATCCACTAATAGGACAGGAATCAATCCACACATGTATGGACAGCTAAATATGTTTAAGTATTTAACTTTTGTGAAGAAGTTTAGTTTTTGGTTCATAGCAAAACTGAGTGCAAAGTTCAGAAATTTCTCATACACCCCACCCCCAGATGCATAGTCTCCCTGTGCCAACAGGCCCTCCAGAGAGATCACAGAATAATCACCCAAAGGCTACAGTTTATATTAGGGGGTTTGTTGGTGTTATAAATATTGAGTTTAGACAAGTGTAGCCGCCATGGGTGCATTTTCATTCCCCGAAACTCCTCTACTTTCTACCTATTTGTCTCCGTCTAGCCCCATCCAATCCCTGCTCTTTATATCGTTCCATAGCCTTGCCCTTGGAAGACTGGGTGTCACACCATTGTCGTCACACAGGAGGCAGCCTTTAAAGATCAGCCTCCTTCACTTAGCACTATGCCTTCAAGATTCTTCTATGTCTTTTCACAGCTCATTTCTTTTTAGTGTTGAGTGAAGTCCCTCTGGCAGGATGTAACATGATTTCCCCATTTGCTTACTGAAGGACAGACACCTTAGTTATTTCTGTTTTGTCAATTATATATAAATATGTAAGCATAAGCAAAGTGTGTAAGTCTTTGTGTGAATGTAAGTTTTCAACTCCTTTATGTAAAGACCAGGTGACTGCTGAACCATACAGTAAGAATCTTTTTTGGCTTTGTAGTAAACTGATAGACTCCCATCCCTGAGAGCCTGTTCCATTTTGGATTCCCATCAGCGATGAAAGTTCGTCTATGTCCTGGCCAGCACAGGGAGCAGAATGGAAGAATCATGTGTCCTGATTTCAAAAATTATTAGAAATCTCAGTGTCCTAGATTTTGGACGAATTCTAGTAGATATGCAGTGGGATCTCATTGTGGTTTTAATTTGCACCTCCATCATGACATTTGACATAGAGCATCTTTTCATATGCTTACTTTCCATCTTTTAATATTTTTTTATTTTTTAAGGAGAGTACAAATTATAATTAAAACAGAAAAGTTACAAGTGATACACAATCTCACTTAAAGTAATATAAATTTCACAGTATTTGTTGTAATACAGTGTTGCCTTCTAGCTAGTTATTCATATTACCAGATATATGCATGTAAAATTGGAAGAAACAAAAAAGAAATATATAAGAAATTAAGGAGAGAAAAAGTGCTAACAATTGAAAAAACAGACAAAACAAATTAAGCATTAACTTCTTCTTTCCATAGACCAGCTGAAATGCACAGTACAGTTGTCCATACTATCCCACTTACATACATAGATAAGTCTCTTTCCCCCCACTCCCTCTCCTGTCCTTCTCCTCAACTTACTAACTCTTTCCTTTTGAATAAGTTCATTTCCTTTTCCCAGTATCTATTGTACCCTTTAGATTTCATTTTTCTCTTTCAGTTTTTCACACTAATGAGAGACAATACAATGTTTGCACGTGCAGGTCTGATTTAGTTCACTTAAGAATATGTTCTCTAGTTGCATCAGTTTACTGACAAAAGACTCAAACTTAATACTCCATTGTAAAAGAAATGCCACATCTTATCTGTTTTTCAGTTGATGGGCATCTGGGTTGTTTCCAGGATTTAGCTAGACAAATTGTGCTGCTATAAACATGGGTGCACATATATTTCTGTGGTATGAGGTTTTCAGTTCTTCTGGAAAAATACCCAGGAAGGCAATAGCTGTCTTGAATGGGATCTCCAATCCTAGCTTCAGAAGGTATCTCCCCACTGATTTCCATAGTGGTTGTACAGGTTCTGCACTCAGTGCAGAAGGGTTCCTTTTTCTCCTTTACCAGATGATCCATTTGTGAATGTTTTCTCCTACTCTGTGGCTTGTCTTTTTATTCTCTTAAAACAACTGATTTTTATACGGGCAATTCAGGGATAAAAACATGGAATGAATGTACTCTGAGCCCCAGTCTTTTAATTATTAAGATATGGGGCTTTGGGGAGGCAAGGTGGTGATGCAGAGAGCCTTGGGTATATGATTAGGGCCCTCATGGACAAGGCCCCAGATTGCTACAAGCCCCTGAGAAGGCCTCATCTGTGAAGAATGGGTCCTCATCAGTCATTGAATCCATTTGCACCTTGATCTCAGAACTTCCAGACTCCACAATTATGAGAAATAAGTGTTTGTTGTTTTTAAGCCACCTAATTCGTGATACTTTTCTGATAGCAGGCCAAACACATCAACAATAGGTTAATATTGCATTAGCATTGAGGAACTCCATAAAAAGGATACACACACACACACACACACACACACACACACACATACACACACACACTGACATCAAAAAGCCTCAACTTCAAAGGTTCAATTTGTCCAATACCTCACTTGCAAACTATCTCTGAAAACTGGAACATTCTTTCCCTCATCACACTGCCTCCCATCTGGAAAGTCACTGGGATAAAGATAGACCTACCAGTCCCCCAGGTGCAGGAGCAAACGCAGGTGACAGGAGTCACTGTCTCTGACCCAGGCAAAACTCTGATAGTTACAGGAAACCAAGCACCTTGCTGTCCAGCCCAGTCCTCATTCTACATGGAAGAGGGACAGGAAGGTCCACTGAGTCTTGTAAAATGGACCACACTGCCCATCTCCAGTCAGGAAAATTATTCTGCACATTGGATGGTCAAAGCTTCAAGACTATGGCGACCCAGGAACGACAAGTCTGCAGATGTCACCCTCTGGAAAAGACAGGAAGAGACTGAAGGAAATAGATCATAAATACAAATGTAATTCTCTTGGGTATCCTTTAAAAAGAATTCAACGTTTTTCACTTTGTAGAACTTATTTACAGTGAGACAGAAAGGCACTCTGTCCAGAGCAGCCTTGTGGCAGAAGGAAACGACCAGGATCCAGTCCTCCATCCAAGTGCTCATACTCTGTTCTGTCGCAATGATGAGATGGGATGTGAGGAATCAAATTAGAGAGGCATCACATAATGCTGGGGTGTTTCATTCTACCTCATTTCCATTTGTACCTAAAGGAAATGATCATCTTAATGGCCTAGGAGAGTAGCTGTCAGAGGTGCTTCCCAAAATGGGAGAGAGAAAGAACAGTTGCCAGGGCTACAGTGGCAGAGACTGTGGGTTCCACCACTACTCCAGGAGACCCCACACAACCCACGCAAGTTGCAGGGCTGGAGGGTGGCTCCACCAGACCTCTGTCTGAATTCTTAAGGGAACCTTGGGGGCCCTGAAGTTCTCAATCCCAGGATCTTCCCACTTAACTACATTTTTAGCTCTTTTTTTATTTTTTATTTGGACACAGGGTCTCACTAGGTCACTAAGTTGCCGAGGCTGGGCTCAAGCTTGGGATCTTCCTGTCCCAGCTTCGTAGAGTGCTGGTCCTGGATGTGTGCGCCATCTGGCTCATGGGTGAGCTTTTTGTTTGGCTTTGATTGGTTGGTTTTCCATGCTAGAGGTCAATCCAGGGACCTTGCATGTGCAGGCAAGCAGTATAGCAAGTATAGCACTGAGATATACCTCTAGGCTGCTAACTGAGTCTTAAACTTAGTGGAATCTAATTTTTTTTATGTCTGTCTTTGTCCAGATAAATAGCCAAGCTTCAAACCCATGGCACAGGAAGGAAGTGGACACCTACCCCAGAGACACCTGAAAACAACACTGAACAAATCTGTCCAGAGAGAGGTGGTGGATATTTGAGGCAGAGGATATAAATGACTGTCAATCCAGGCAGCCATAATCATCCAAAGGGGTCTTGAACTGTTGGTGTCACATATTGGGGGAAATATCTAAGACATTGTGAATCCCCTGGAAGGAAACCGTGATATACATAGGGTGACTCACTCTGGAATGTTCTCATATCTTCAAACAATAAATTATCCCTGTTCAAACTCAGAAAGCCATGTAGAGCCTTTCAAAGCCCAAAGAGATGCCAAAGCATTTTGATAAGGGCCATTAGGAACAGACGTGGCAAGGTACCTCTGACTTATTAAAAAAGAAAAGGATTTTATAAATGAGTCCATTACAAAGCACTCGAGTGATGTTAGGGCACTGAGAACCGGCTGCCTAGGAGGAAAAGGGAGGTAACTAGGTGGCCAGGAATCTGCTACTCTGAGTGTGCCAAAGGACATGAGCCCTTTGTTCATTCTTCAGTGGACACCACATAGGCTTTGCACGGGGGCTGCTAGAGTTCACACTGAGAAAACAAAGGTGAGGAAGACACCACTCCTCCCTCTGTACTCTGGCTGGTCTGAGAAGAAAATGCTGTACTTTGGGTCTTGGGTGCTGCCCAAAGGCTTAGTCCCTGGCTTAGGCCCTGGCTTAGGAGACAGAAGGAGCTTTAATGGGCGGGGCATGGGGAGAGGATTTTTGGTCACTGGAGGTGTGGCCTCCGAGGAACAGGGACACCACAGCCCTTTCCTTCTCTCTTTGCTCCCTGTTGCCGTTGAGCTGAGCAGCGGTTTTTGCCATCCTGTGCTACCACCATGATGTGCTCCTTGTCACGGACTGAAGTGACAAGACCAACAAATATGGACTGGAACCTCCAGAACTGAGAGCGAAATAAAGCTTTTTTGCTTTCTAAGTCAGTCAACTCAGGGATTTATTACAGTCACAGGAAGCTGACCGACATAAGAGGCCAACAGTAGACCCATAAAGGCACCACCAAGTTCTTCCTGTGTGATACTACAAATCCCTGTAAAATGTAGAAGTGCCTAAGAAAAGGGCCATCCCTCCCCACGAGGTGAGACGGCTTCTCAGGGTTGTAATATCTTGGATGTGTGTTGCAGGTGTTAGAACATAAAATGCAACCATGGGTGGCTGGGTTCCTATGCATTAGGGGGTGAGGCTGGGAAAGGAAGAGCAGTGGGAAATGAGTTAGACCAGTGGCTGCAGCCAGACTTTTAAGGGACTTACAGCCCCCTGATGGTTGGCAATGGATAGCCCTAGCAAAGAGGGTCCAGGAACCATGATCAGAAGCTCAACCTGGCTGCAGGGAGAGGGGACAGGCTAAAAAGGGCCTCCCCAAGGATAACAAGGTCCTTATCACAGGCCTCTGTGAACACTACAAATGCAGGGACAAAACCGCAAACACCACTTACAGGAGGAGAGGGTTGTTTTGGTACCGGGTTTCACAAGTGTCAGACCATGGTTGGTTGACTCCCACGTAAAATCATCCTGGTGAGAAGAGCTGACAGAAGAAGAGGCATGAAATCATGGAAGCCAGGAAATGGGTGCAGGGACCCAGATGGGAGGGGTTGGAACCAGACACAACCTTCCAAGGCAGTGGCCAGTGGCCTGGCTTCCTCCCACCTCTTCTCAGCCCATTCAGCCACCGACTCGTCAATGAATGAATCCAGTGATGACCTCAGCACCCTCCTGGTCCACGGGCCTCTCCAGGCCCCATCTGTGAACACTGTTGCGCCAGGCATCGAGCTCCTAGTGCACACGTCTCTGGGGGCCGCCACATGTGTGAACCACAGCCCCACTTTCTACAGCAACAAGGGTTTCGCAGATAAAAATGAATGTAGGATGTGAAGGTGGGGAGCTTGTTCTGGGTGATCTAGGTGAGTCTGGGGGAATCATGGTGTCTTTAAATGAAGGAGGCACGGGGAGACTGAACTATAGAAGGCAGCAAGGCAATGGACTCAAAGTTTAAACGGTTACCCTGCTGCTGCTAAAGATGGAGGAGGAAGGGCCTGTGACCCAGAATCGCAGACCTAGATATAGGGAAAGGCCAAGGAAAGATTCTCCCCCAGGCCCCCCAGAAGGAGCGTGGCCTGTGGATGCCTTGGTCTGGCCAGGTAAAATCATTCTTCACTTCCAACCTTCAGTTGGAAAGTGAATAAATTTGTGTTGCTTAAGAAATGAAGTTGGAAATTACACTTCTGCCCTTTCGGCTCTCTGAGCAGCACCATGGCGGGAGGCAAGAACAAGCACCCTATGAAAGGAGGCAAAAAGGAGCCAAGAAGAAAGTGGTTGATCCATTTTCTAAATAAGACTTGTACAATGTGAAGGTGCTGGTGATGTTCACCATAAGAAATATTGGGAAAACATTCATCACCAGAACTCAAGGAACCAAAATTGCACCTGATGGGCTCAAAGGTTGTGTGTTGGAACTGAGCTTTGCTGATCTGCAGAATGACGAAGTTGCCTTTAGAAAATTCAGGCTAATTACTGATGATATTCAGGGCAATTCAGGGATAAGAACATGGAATGAATGTACAGATAAATGACTTGAAGGAAGTAGTCAATAAACTGATCCCAGACAGCATTGGAAAAGACATAGAAAAAGCCTTCCAATCTATCTCCCCTCCTCATGATGTCTTCATCAGAAAAGTAAAAATGCTAAAGAAGCCTAAGTTTGAATTAGGAAAACTCATGGAGCTTCATGGTGAAAGTGGGAGCTCTGGACAGGCTACTGGGGATGAGATTGGAGCTAAAGTTGATCGAGCTGATGGATGTGAATCACAAGTCCAAGAGTCTGTTTATGGTCCAGATTTTAATAATGATAAATAAAGTCTTATTTGTGATGGCTTAAAAAAAGAGAGAGAGATGAAGTTGATGCAGCTGCAGGGTCCAATTTGGAAGCCATGGCTTGGAGTAGCCACAGCTTGGACCAGAGGGCTGGGCTGGGGTCTTCAGAGCTGCTAAAGAAAATAGCTGAACTCGAATTATTTAATGTCTCTTTTGCATCCTTCTAAAAATCTATTTGGGTGGCAGTTTTGCAGCACAGTCCTAGGAGATCCATGCCTATAAGGTCGATGGTGTGTCCTGGGAATGTCGTGAGGACTGTTTCTCTCAGGTCAGAGTGCAGAATTAATCACAGAAGCAAGGAGGGCAAAGGGAGACTGCCATGGCCAGACAGAGGGAACAGGAGCTTGATGGCAGTGGTGGCAGAAGCCACGAGGGTCATGAAGGTTGCAAGATCAGATCTGTAGTGTGAGGCCAGGGCATTTGCGGCAGCTGATAAGGTCTGTGGTCAGGGGAGAACTGCGGGGAGGGCGTCCGGCTGAGCCTTCAGGACCTCCGTGGGTGAGTATGGAAAGTTGAGGTCACAGTACATGGGAGGGAGAGAAAGCAAGACAGTGAGAAAGGACAATGAAATGCCCAGGCACACCCGTGATCTCAGCACTCTAGGAGGCTGAGGCAGGGAGATCACAAGTTCAAGCCCAGCCTGAGCAACTTAGTGACTTCTCAAGACTCTGATAATGAATGGATGGATGCAAGCATGCATATATGCATGGATGGATGGATGGATGGATGGATGGATGGATGGATGGATGGATGAATGGGTGGGTGGATGGATGGATGGATGGATGGATGGATGGATGGATGGATGGAT
>PVKA01006174.1:0-85324 GCA_004027165.1 Ctenomys sociabilis | reverse complement strand
AGTTTATGCATTTTCACCAATAGTATAGCCTGAGAATTTCTTTTAGAATATTTCTAGTTCATTAGTGTATATATATACATATAGATAGATAGATAGATAGATAGATAGATAGATAGATAGATAGATATAGTCTGTCACTGTACTAAACTAATGCTATTTTCAATATTTTTAAGTCTCTTTCTAATTGTAATGAACCTGGTGGTTCAAGGATTTTGAATTTAAAGTATTGTAAAATGAGCATACAAACGATGGACCAGAAATGGGACCTCCTCAGTTGTATCTTTCTGAACAGTTTATAAATCAAAATGGTTAACTCTGGCACTATAAGAATCAGGGAGGTCCATGTGTGCATATGAATTGCAAGATTTAGGAGCAATAATAGAAATCAAGAAGTTTCTCATGGTTCAGTCTGTGTTTGAGAAATAGCAACCATTGAGAGCATCTGGGAAAATGTGGAAGTAGCCCCAGGAGTGGGAGGAAAATGGCTATAGTGCTTAGCCCTTGCTTCAGATGCACGTTATCCACCATGGCTCCCACTGGTGGCTATGAGGACCTCCCACATCCCACTGTATGGAGGTGATACAAACAGTTCCATAGCTGTGATATACACTGGGGCATCTTACTCAAGGGGTTTCCATCTGACCTTTCTGTGGACTTTTTTTTCATCCAGGCTTTCAGACTAGAATGTTTTTAGTACAGTATTTCAAAACTCTATAACTTTGAGCATTAAAACACTTATTTGTTCATTATATCAACTATGAACATTACTGGCTGGTTTCCAAGCAAAAGGTATTTTCAGAGATTTCCAAGTGGCTTCTCTTAGTGGAGAAACAAATAAGTGCAATAGTTTGATATACTGTCATCAGAGAGCTCAGTCTCTCTTTTTTTATTTCTGTGGTGCACAGAAATAACACTGAACCATGGCTTTGGGCAAAAGTGACAGATGCCCTATTTTATCACTTAGGGTCATTTGGAAATCTTCCACTCGGTATGTTGACATAGGTCTGTGTTACAGATTTCATCTACTTTTTAAAATATGTGTTTATAAGCACTTATTTATTCCAGTTTATTCCATTTAATTTTTTTGGAACAACACATTGCCACTAGATGAATGTAAGAACCTCAGTGACAGATGACTTGGAACATTCAAGCAGTCTGTGGACCATTAATTGACAAGGACATCAACGGTCTTTTAGAATAAAACAGATCAGTTTTTCTAAAATAAAGAAAATTATCAGCTATTCACCAGATATGTAATAGTAGTGCATATTCAGAACAATTATTCTGGAGCAAAGGAAATAGCTCAGTGATCTAAACTCCCTCCTAAAAAGCACAAAGACCCTGGTTTGATCCCCATTACCACATGCCGTACCAGCCTCCTACTACACTGGACACCCAAGCTGGGTGTGGTGGTGCACACTATAGTCCCAGAACTGGGAAGACTGACATAGGAGGATCACTAGGATTCAAAGCTGCCTAGTGAGACCCTGTACCAAACAATTAAATACAAACAACTTTTAATTAAAAGAAAAAAAGGCAATTATTCAAATCCAGAACTAAGTCAAAATAAAAGAACAATAAATACAAATGTTGCCTACATATCATGAATTTAAAATAATGTTCACACATTTTACCAAAGGTATGCCTCTCTAAAAACATTATACACAGTTCCTGAAACTTTGCCCTTACTTTATACTTTTTAAAAAGCTTCTTTACCTTTTTCCACATGACATCATAATAAACCTGATACTAATCAGAGTGGAATAGAAAATGAGAAGTGACAGGTGGTAATTTCAGAAAAAAATACGATGAAACTTGTCAAACAAAATCTCACACAAGAACTGTAAGAGTAATTAAAGAGTCTGAGTCCAACAATTTTCACACATACAGTTCCCCACTTATTTTGGAGGATACTGATGATATAACCATAGGACATGAGGTAAAACCTGTCACATTTACCATATTCTCTTTAAGAAAGCATAGAATTTGTTTTTAAAGATCTTTTTCAATTAAAGGATTCTATTAAAATTATTTTCCACTTCACATTGAAACACCTTTTATAAAACTTTAGTTTAATTGTTCATCTAATCAAGTAACTGCAGTATTTATAATCAATAGTATTTGAAGATTATTTTCAAGTAAAATTAATTTTAAGTGATACAAAAGACTGTCTTTGGTATATTTCATGCTTCACTTATAGAATTAAAAATAATCCTTAATCTAACACTGATTCTTTAGCATCATTTAAGTAAGATTTATTTGTCTTCAGAGCCCTCTTGCTAGGGAGTGTCTCAGAAATCAAATCTCAACACATAAGGAAAATACTGAATCAGTGCTGTATAGACTTGAAAATGTTATTAAAAACTTAGTAACCATCTCTAATTCCAAAACTGGATTCAGATTGCAAATAAAGATCATGTAGCTTGAAATCATAAAGGCAAAATGATGAACTAATTCAATCCCATTTGTATAAAGTATATGCTAAAGAGGAAAGATATTGTCAGGGGGATATTTTTTCTGGCCTATACTGAAACACAATTTCTCACTTGGTGTGGATCATGGAAAATTCAACTCTAAACCAGTGATTTTCTGACCACCAGCAAGGAGGCACTGGCAGTGTTATATCTTATAAGAATTTACTTTTTTAAGTCAACAAAGTATTGACTTATTTGAAAGATGATTCTGAAAGTCTGATTTCCACATCCTAAATCTCCTATAGACATTTATTAAACAACAACCCTATTTCATGCCCTCCTATTTTGTGGAGTTATCCTCTAAGCCCATGTAACATTCATGTTTCCACATGACAGGGGAAAAGCCATACATTTATATGCACAAGATGGGCTAGGTAATGATGCTTAGAAACATCAGCAAGTTTTTGAAACTAGCAGTTAATTGTTAGAATTGTTACCCTGACTAACTATATATTCTGATACCTGTGAACCAAGCAACTGCTCTGAAGATAGCAATGTGTAATAGAAGGGTCATGCTTGAAATGCCTGTCATTCTGGTCTTCTAAATATGTACTGCTTGTCATAACATACCAATTATTGCCATACTATCTCTCCAGTAAATGTTTGTTTAAAAAAAAGGGTAATAAATGAAAAACAGAGACAAGAAAAAGAAATGTCACAGAACTGTCCTGTAAGAATGCTGTATATGGTTAGATTTCTAAATTTCTGTATAAAAATATGTAATTGTTTGTTCATATTTTAAAATATTTTTTTATTTTAAAACATTCTGTAGGGACTTAAAGTTTAACATATCAATACTTGACGGAAAATATATGTTCCATGTTATGCTTAAGATGTTTGATATTCAGACAGATACGGAGGTTAAACCCAAACTGCATATGTTGTAGAGTAACAATAAGCTTCTCTTCCGGAGGGTTAACAATCTAAGTTTGTAGATTAAAAATTAGAGAAAAGGAAGGGCTGGAAGGGGCAGCCAAGATTTTGGCCCTAGTCTTTCAAGGTCAGTGAAGACTCAGGACATAGGAGAACCTATACTGTGACATCATGTAACTCAGTTGTGTACCAAATTTTCTGATCAAGGAGATTATGGGCCCACAGAGCAACATGATCAATAATATAGAGTGTGCCTAAGGAGTCGCATGGAGTGGAAACATTCTCTCAGGCTTTCACAGAGAGCAAATTGGTCAAGCAATGGCCATGACTCATCCACATGGCTGACACTGACAAAAGATGTGCAAACTGAAGCACAGGGTTACAGGATAAATCCTGAGGGGACTTGACTGACCTTATCAGATAAAAAAGATACATTTCTTGTTATATAGGACTTGCTTCATCCTGATCTTAACCATTCAGCAAAAAAGTATAAAGATGAGGTATAAAAAGTCAAGCAATATTAATATACTGAGCTGTGAAAGGCTCAAGTCAATAACTTCTGACATTGCCAGTCATACAGATAACCACTTCTATTATGGACTACTGGACTATATTGAATTATTTTGATGAATGCATGCATCTACAATATTTAAATTGCTATGGAATGCCCATCTCTAACAAAACTAAACAAAAAAGGGGATACAAAGGAAGGACCATTATGTATCTGTATATACACAATAGGATAGATATACAGCTACTTTCTCTTAATTAGATTTATACTAGTAGTATTTGGACAGATTATTATGTCTGCATCTTGTACTATGAATAACCTCTAAGAAGATAACAAACATACAATGTATTAATTATTGAAACTGTCCTATTAATTTGTTTTGAAACTGTCTCATTGCTGTTTCTCAATAAAATTGATAAAAAAAAAAGTCATGTTTCCAAACTCACATGTGGTAAAAACTAGTAACTAGCAGTTCTTTAAAAATCTGTGCCAACTCCTCAGCTATTTCTCATTAGTCTTAGCCAAAGTGGCCAGTAGGTTCTTTCAGTGATTTGACTGTATTTTACAGCATTCTTCCACTCATTAAGCAAAAATTTCTGAGGGCTTCCTATGAATGAGAAACTACAGAAAATCAGCCAACTGAACAGGTGACATGAGAGCACTGATAGGACAATTTCAGCACCATCCAGCCATGGTATGTGCAATAACAGATATGATGAGGCATTCCATGATACCATACACATCTTTTGGGGCAAACAGATCTGTGTGAAAATGCTACATTGAGAGATATGCTTACCAGAATCTCAAAATCTAAGCTCTATGAATTTATTCTGAATCTTAAATAGGTATGAAGAAAGACAAGAAAATCTGATTTCTGTTCAAAAATTAGCACCTGACTTTCTTGGAGTCTACTATTTCCAACATAAGTACAAGTTGTTCCTCTGTACTTAAAGAAGAACCTTACTTTGAGATAAATACACTAATAACTTACTAAATTTTGTATCCATTTTTCCAAGAAATCATAAGACAGAACTTATCATGGGTTTTGTGTGTGCTGACATTCACTAGGCTGTTGCTTTTCTATGAGGTCACCAGGCAGAATTTGAGAGCTGGGAAATGTCTCTGATATTATCTAGTCAGGTAGTATTAAAACCAATAATCACAGATGACAGGAAGTGGGGCACTTGAGTCATGCCTCGGCCCTCACAGCCACTCAAGCTTTAATCTGGGGAACTCTGCTTTAATATTTAACTTCTTTGTGAGACCAACAACATTTGGTTTTTTTAAGAGGATGTGCAAGTATTAAAAATAAATTTGAAATCACTGAGTTAACTGACATCCTTTGTGTTGATAGATGGGAATACTGGTAGAGCACTTGCCAAAGAACGCATGAGTGACAGATCTATCTTCAAATCAGTATTCCTGATTCTGTTCAGCCTCTATATAGCTCATCATGTTATGGTGAATGTGGAGGATCCTAAGGTTATGACTGCAGGATGACAGTGCTTCTGTCCCTTTTGTGTTCTTTTATAACTCCTGCAGTATCTTTCTAAATGCTCCACCAGATCAGAACACTTAATGGCATAATAATACCTTGGATTTTTGCTCCAGGAAGGTATTGACAATTATCAGTTAAACCAAGGTTTGTTTTTTTATAAAAGCTCAGCTAAAAAATATGAAGATCTACAACTGTGTTTCCGAGATTAAACCAGGAGATCGGGTGGGTTCTCCCCAGACTTGACTGAGACAGGAAGTGGTAGGATGAAGCCAGGACCTAGAACAAAAGGCAATAGGACAGGAAAGAAGGACAGAGTGTCATCAAGGTTCAAGAGACTTCTGCATGCCCATTGGATCCAGAAGTTTTCCAAATAGAAGGGAACCTGAGGACACAATGATGTTGGCCACTAAGGATGTTTATGTGTTTAACACAAATTCAAGAGTGCCGCACAACCTTCAGGACTGAAGACCCGCCTGACAATGCCACTAAATTTTATAAATGTGTGACTAACAAATGCTCACATGTACTTATACCTGATTCCCAATACATATATAACCATTGTGTAAGGAATTTGATTATTGTGTTTTCAATGAAAAATAATGAATTCCTGTCATTTCTCTGACTTCACAAAGAAAAAAAAAAGTTGCCTTATATCAGACAGAAGATACTAAAAAAAATCTTCACTATATCTATATGGAAAGGAAAGGGTAAGTGAAACCTGGTCTTGTTTACTTTATTAGGTTACTGAGAATTAGAATGTCTCCACTTTACAACAGTTTTGAGAAACAGAAGTTAAGTCTTGGGATAAAGCACCATGCTCTGGATCTAATCTCAAAGCTGTAATATCCTCAGTAATTCAGGTAATACATGTATCTATATCTGTATACAGCATACTGTTGGATTTTGTTTCTTAATCCACTTTGCCAATCTATTTCACTTAATTGGAGAATTGAGTCCATTTATGTTGATGGTTATAATTGAGATGTATTGACTTATGATTGACATGTTATCTACCTGCTGTTGTTTACTCTTTTTCGTCTTGTGTTTAATTGTTTGCCCTATTTAGTGGGTTCTTTCTGTTCTCGTTCATGGAGTTCTGATCATTTTGGTGCCTCTCTAGAACATCTTTCAGTACTCTGAGTAGGGTTGGCTTTGTCATCATGAAATTCTTTAGTTGTTCTTGATCATGGAAGTATTTCACTTCTCCATCAAACTTGAGAGAGTTTTGCAGGGTATAGTAGTCTGGTCTGGAATTTGTTTTCATAGAGGACTTGAAGTATTCTTCTCCATGCTCTTTTTGCTTTCATGGTTTGTGAAGAGAATCCTACCAGAATTCTGATGGATATTCCTTTGAATGTGATCTGCTTCTTTTCTCTAGCAGCCTTCAGTATATTATTCTTGTGCTGGATTTCTGCAATCTTGACTATTATGTGTCTTGGTGTGTTTTTAAGTTGGCTTGAAGTTATTTGGTGTTCTGTATGCTTCGGTTACATGAATGTCAGATTGTTTCTCCATATTTGGAAGATTTCTGCTATTACTTCTGCCCATATTCTTTTTATATCATTTGTATTGACTCCATCTTTTCCATTGATACCTATTAGTCTCACATTGTTCATCTTTGCATCGTCTTGCAGGTGATGAATCATTCTTTCCTGTATCCTAGTAACTTTTAAGAGATCCTTTCTTACCTTTTCACTACCTGCACCAGTGTCTTCAAGATCTGAAACTCTGTCTTCACTTTCACTCAAATAGTTTTGCAGACTTGTGATTGAGATTTTAAGTTTCTCTTTATCTCTTTGACTCTGCTTCATGCAATCTATTTCTTTCTTGTATTGCTCATTCAAGGAATCCGTAATATTTTCAGTCTCCTCTATTTTTTTATGAATGTCTTCTTTAAAAGCAGTTATTAATTCTTTAACTGCAGAGTTTTCTTTTTCAAATTGAGTTTCCTCCATATGTTACCGTATTTGGTTCTTTATTGCAGATGCTATGAATTCAGAGATTTGGTTTTTTTTATTTCAGAAATTAATTATCCTCTGAGTTCTTCAAACTGTCTTGTTTCTTTGCTTGTGATATTGTTAATTCATACATTTCAGCTGAGCTAGTGTACTCTGCACTTGTTATGAGTGGGCATTGGGTTTCCCCCATATGTTTCTGTATTAGATTCTTTACTTCAGAAGCTATGAATTCAGAGACTTCTTTTTTTTTTCATTTCAGGAATTAATTCTTCTCTGAGTTCCTCTACATCTCTCTGCTGTTGTTTTGTTACTTCCAATGCCGTTATTCATTCATTTCAGTTGAGCTAGTGTCCTCTTCACTCATAGTGGGTTGGTTTGAGGCCTGAGATTGCATTTTGCTCCTTGTCTTTGTCATTTTGTATAGCACTGACCTATCACCTTCGCTGTAGAGCTTTGGTGTAGTTATAAGCTTAGCACCTACTGAAATTTGGGTGCAGATCTATTAAGTTTAACTTTATCCAGTTATGGCTGGCCTGGGTCTAGCTGTTGGGTTAAGCTCTTTCCTGCTGCAGCCCTTGGAAGTGAACCTGTGGTGCCCCTCTGGAATAATAGTGAACTTGTGGCGCCCCTATGTTGTGTCCCTGGCCCAGGGAACACAGCGGAGCAGAGAAGCTCTCCCACACAATAGCCGAATCTAGGCTTGGGCTGGATCTGAGGGTCCCTAGAGGGTTGCAGAGGTTCTCACTCACTCAGTGGGCTTCTGGGTGGGGGCTCCAGAGGATTACAAGGGTCTTGAGGGTGTGGTAGAGAGTCTCACTTACGCAAGTGCCTGAGCTTTGGTCTGGAGGGCTTCTATGGGCACAGGGAAGCCAGAAGCTCTCCCACACACTCTCCAGGCCCAGGATTACAACGGTCTTGAGGGTGTGGTAGAGAGTCTCACTCACGCAGGTGCCTAAGTTTTGGTCTGCAGGGGTCCCACAAACACAGGGAAGCCGAAAGCTCTCCCACACACTCACCAGACCCGGGCTGGGCTGGCTCTGAGGTTCCGGAGAGAGTCAGAGAAGTGACCTTTGATGTAGAGCTTTGGTGCAGTTTTAACCTTAGCAACCTAAAATTCGGGTGCAGATCTGTTAAGTTTGAGTTTATCTAAGTATGTCTGGCTTTGGTCTAGCTGTTGTGCTTAACTCCTTCCTGCTGCAGCCCTTGGAAGCGAACCTGTGACTCTCTGGCACAACAGTGAACCTGTGGTGCCCTTCTGTTGTGCCCCTGGCCCAGGAAGCACAGGGGAGCACAGAAGCTCTCCCACCGCTAGCCAGGTCTGAGCTTGGGGTGGATTTGGGAGTCTTGAGAGTGTCATAGAAGCTCAGCTCACTGGGCAGGCTCGGGGGTGGGGGCTCCAGAGGGGTGGAGGGGTTCTAAGGGTGTAGTAGAGGGTCTCACTCACAAGGCATGCCTCAATTTTGATCCAGAGAGGTCCCGTGGGTGCAGGGAAACTCTCCCATACACTTGCTGGGTTAGGCTGGGCTGTTGTGGCATGCAGGGTGGGCTGTGCTGGCTCCAGAGGGACTGGGGAGGTTTACCGAACATGGGGGAAAGGTCTCTCTTGCACAGCTGGTCTGGGTTTGCTCTGGGGGGTGCAGGATAGAGCAGAAGCTCTCCTACACACCTGTGTGGCCTGGGGTTGGGCCATGCATCTATATCTGGATCCTAACATCCTGAACTATTTAATCTGTCAACCTGCTTGAACTATTTTCCTATTTTATCCTTCTTCTCTGGTGTTCTGACCAATGTCAGGGCTCTGGCTTATTATTAACCTTCTAATTTATCAATGCAAGGTCAAAAATACAGCACAGTGCAAAATGCTCAGTTCTTCAAGGCAATTACATTTCCCTTCAGTCCTAAGGCAGACCTTGCCCACCTGCCCTATACCATGTTGGCATAATACAAGGGAAATGAAAAATTTCACAACATATGCCAATTAAATATCACATACTTGAATAATCATTAGGTGAGAGAATAAAGACAAAGAGAATAAATACCTTGAGACAAAATAATACATATCAAAACTTATTGAATACAGCAAAAGTATTACCAAGTGGAAAGTTCATAGTGAAAAATATATAATTCTAAACTGGGAAAGAAGTAAATTATCTGTCTTTACACCCAAGGCACTAGAAAAAGGGGGAGGGAGAGATAAGGGGAAGAGGATATTGAAAAACTGTGTTGTATTATGGACATATACCCACTCCCAAAGATAACTGCAAGCTGCATGGACTGAAAATGTGTACCAATAAAAATATTTTATAAAATTAAAATTAAAAACTGAAAGTCATGTGATCATCCAATAGATATAGAAAAACCATAAGATTTAATGTCTTTTCATGACTAAAATCCTGAATAAAAAGAAAGGTCTTGCTATTTGCTACAACACGGGAAAACTTGTAAAATACTCTAATTAAAATAAGATAGGCACAGAATAAACACTATGTTCAAACCCAAGATGTACACGTGAAGTACATTCAGCTTTTCTGTATGTCAATGACACTTCAAGGACAAAAAGGAGTCAGCTGTTCAGAGATCAGTAGACAAGGACTCCAACATGCATCTTACTGGCAGTGTCTGTCCTATACCTGTAAAGATAGCTCTGGACTCACAGAGGTGAATATTTCACAAACATTCCATTAGGATCCCAAGAGAACAAGGGCCCCAAGGTACTGTGAGCATGAGGACCAGACGACTCTCCTTAAAATACTCAAAGGACATGGACAGTGTAATTAGACTCTTCTTGCAGGGGCCCCATCACCTCTTGCCAAATGCTGGCCTAGCTTGAGACTTGCAATGGAATGAAAGGATTATATGTGGGACTACAGGCTACAGCCAAATTCTTAAGGAGTGAGTCAGTGCTGTGGCTGAGACCCAATCTCAGGCAGAGGGATCCAAAGGTCAGTGGTTGAGGAAAGCTTTCTTAGCCTATTCAAACAGACAATTAAAGTTTAGTGCCAGAGCACCAGCAGCAGCAGCAGCATCTTGGCTAAGATTTATGGTTCTCTTATTCAAGCTAGACCCTGTGTTCCATCACGTGCTGTATACATGGAAACGTACGAGGTGGCTAGTATTTCTCCATTTCACAGATAAGAAGACTGAGCCTCCGAGAGTGGTAAACTGCCCTCTTCAAGAGGTGATGACTGTGAACAAAATATATACATCCACAGCCTTCTCTAGCATCTGTAAGTAGCTAAGACAAAGTCAATCATTTAACCACTTTTTCTGTAACACTTCTTTGTTTCTGTGATAGTAACAACTGTGCATGGTGCTCTTTGAGTAGCTGTAAAGGCTGTTGTATTATAAAACTTTATTATTTATTTGCTCTTAAGTATATTGCCCTATTCTAGAAACCAAGATGACTTCCTCTATTCTCACTCCCATCTATATAAAAAATTTTTGTCAAAATTATTTGTACAGAAAACTTTAGGATCTCCATACTACATGAATAGCCCATATTTAATTTGCAAAATCAAGTATGACTTTTCATTAGAAAAATTAGATACAAGCTTCGAGACTAATCTAGCCACCATTCACTGCTCTTCAGAGAAGTAAGTTTATTGTTTGGTCCCAGTGAGTTAGATCCTTAAGTGCTAAATGTCATAGTTATCATTTCATAGCTACAGGGAATGAAAATAATCAATTTGCTTAATTAAAGATTTCTGGTAAGACAAGAGATGCTCTGTTCAACCACTTTTCATTTGTCTTGGCTAGTAGTGACAACAATAATAGTAATACCTTGAATTTGGACAGTTCCTTTCTTCTGAGAAGTTCAAAGCTTTTATTGTGATGAGAGCAGGCAGACGGTGGCAGTGAACTTGGCAGGGAGAAACAACTGTTACATGTTCCGTATTGGAACACAAAAATAAATCCATAATGCATGTGATGAATGTTTTTCTTCTCCGAATGGGAACAGTCTGGCATGAGAAAGAAAAGAAAACATAGATTTAGATACAAATCCATGTTCATTTTCTTCCCACCATAAACTAGCTGGGGTGCTTAATGATCATTATTAAGGTAAAACACATTACGCAAAGAACTTTAAAGGACATGAAGTCTTAAAACCCAAATGTTAAATAATTGCTTTGGTTCTTTCTTCTCCTCTCCTCCTCTATTCTCCTCCTCTTCCTCCTCCTCCTTCTTCTTCCTTTTTTCTCTGTCTCTCTCAGTTCAGATATAGCAGTCTAAAGTTGCACATTTTGAAATTCTGGGAGATTAGCTTCATAAACAACATAAACAGAGAAACTAGCTCTCAACTGAAATAACAACAAGAGTTAGAAAGGCAAAAAATGCTTTAAAGCTGTGTACGTCGAATAGAACCTTTGTTTTGAAAATCAGTCAAAAATTAGAATATTTGTAATTATATTCTGATACAATTTAATCTTTCAAAAAAGAATTCCTCTGCCCCAAAATAGAGGCTGATATTTGTTCTTTAAATGTTTCAATTGTTTCATGAACTTAATTATTAATTATTAACATTTTGGAAAAAATAGGCAATAGGATTTAAACAAATGCAAGTAATCACCTGCACATAAATTGTTCTTAACACTTAACAGATGAGAAAATTGAGCCATACCTAGGCTACTTTGTCTTCAGTGGTTAAGTATAGGGTTGATATCAGTTCATTATCTGAAAGCAGCAACCATTCATACCAGAACTATAGATACATCAGCCATAAGTACTGTGGGGCTAAATAATCAAATGGCTCAGCTGACTATGAGGACAAGGGACAAGGGCTTCACCGCTGCTGCCAACATAAACTGAGTGACAATCATGGCTTTAAAGTTGTACCTCTCAGGACCAAAGACAAAGTTGGGATACAGAATTTGATGGATGCAGTTGTGGGGCCTAGGATTTCTTTTCATTTGTTTCTTTTATTTCCTTTTTTTGTTTTTCATTTTTTTCAACGTTTTGATTTATTTTCTCTGAAATCCAACTAACAATTATTTGGCCAAAAATAAATAAATAAATAAAGCAGGTCCTAGCTGGGCGTGGTGGTGCATGCCTGTAATCCCAGCACTCGGGAGGCTGAGGCAGGAGGATTGTTGTGAGTTCGAGACCAGCCTGAGCTACAAAGTGAGCATAAGGTCAGCCTGAACTACATAGTGAGACTCTGTCTCAAAAAGACAAAAAAAAGCAGGTACTTGATAATCAAAAGTATGTCACCCGAAGATAGAAAAGGAGAGGAAAAAAATAAATTAGGTATAATAGAGTTAAGATGAAAATATAACAATGGTCATTAAAGTAGACAGCAGAAAGGAAACAAAGGAAGTAAAGCACAAAAAATTGCATAAAACAATGAGGTGTTCTTCAAAAGCTGAAAAAGATAATTTCAAGATAGCTAACCACATTTTTTTTACTTAATTACTTTTTATCTTGGGGTGATTATGATAAGGTAGAAAATAAATTTAAAAAAAAAAAGAAAGAAAATAAATTTTAAATAATCACCCACAATCCTAAAATAAAATTTACTATTTATTTTACATGTAAGCATTTCTAAACTAGGGCAAATTACATATAATCTTCCCGAGTCCTTTATAAAGGGAGTCAAATGCTTTGTGATTTATCTGTGTGTAAGTATAGGCTTCCACACTACGGGTTTGTTTAGAACAAAATTTGGGCTGGCAGTAAATCTCTCCTCAGATTCCCTGTGGCATCTTACATATTTATATATGTAATGTCATAGAAAGATCTAGAAGCATTGGTTCTCTATTCCAAAGAAATACCCACAAAAGTATGCACAGCGCATGAGCTATTATTTAAGAGCCATCGACAACCTTCTTACAACAGATACAAAACTTCCTTATAATAAAAGCTACAATGCACTGAGAGTTTTCTGTCGGTGAGATGAAGCAATGTTATGTTCCATACAGAATTTTTATTCTCATATAACCTTACAGGACTCTGTGAATCAGTATTAATTACTCCCATTTGACGGTGGAGAAAATCCAAACTGAAAAAAAAAGGAGAATAACCAGTCCATGACCAGAGACATAAACCCAAGGCAGCTGAGTTCTAAAGCCTTTCTCAATGTGACCACTGAAATAGAAGCGAAGAGCACAAAGTCGTGCTGCTGCCTTCTGAGCCCAGCAGTTCCCAGATCTGGAACTGGGACTTTATCCTAGGTGAGCTTAGTGATGCCCAGAAACTAGAGGATTGGCACGTGCTGTGGATGAGCTGTCTACCTTGTGGTCATTTTTCCAGACACATATTAATGCCATTACACTCTCAAGTCTACTTCTGCCTTTAGTTTTTATACTGAGAGGCCAACAAAAATATGTCATATCGTCCTGCAGGGAGAGAGGGTGGGGATTAGAAAGATTAAGAACTTGATCATGCACATGACTTCAGATGCCCCTAGCCCAATTGCAGCTCTGTCCTTCACTAATTCTGTGGAAAGCAATAAAAATAACAACAGTACGTAGGTGTAAGGCACCGTGCTGCACTCTATTGATGCTATCTCATTAATCTTCAGCTATTCTAAGAGGCATTTATAGTCTTACAAACAAATTAGAAAGTTGAGCTTGGACGTACCTCTAGGGCTTGGGTGTGGCTGAGCCACCTTAGTATCCTAAAGTCTCATACATATGAAACTCACAGAACTACTACAAAGAATATCATGTGAAGACGGTACACAAAAGCTGTTTGTCTTACTCAATTCATTGCCTTTCATCAGTGAACAGAGTGCCTTGAAATGGTAGGAATTTGGTACTAGTTTAATTTGGCATCAACATTACACCCTGGTAGAGCGACAGGTGGAATGCTGTTAAAAGAGGGTATGAAATAAGTATTTGGAGATTAAATCATCAAACACAAGAGAGCCAGTTAGAGCCCTGGAAAGAAGAGCCGAGTGGAATGAGGCTTGCATTTTCTTTGCCTTCAGCCCTGCTCTGCTGAAGTTGGAATTTAACAGCATTTCCTTGGAAATGGGGTCAAGGAGGGTGGAAGTGCACCACCCTACTGGCTCCTTGACTTAGACTGAAGTGTGAAGCCCCTCTGTGATGTGGCCCCGTTATGCCTTCTCAATTCATGCAGCTCCAGGCCTCCCTACCATAAGCAAGGTGTCATTCATTCCCAGTCAATAGTTTCCTATGCCTCAAAATTGTCTCATCTTTTCAATTCAAAGAGTCGAGGATCCAACCTCTGTTGAGTCGACTCCCTCTCTTGGAATGTGGTATCACCTCTTTTCTTATTGATCTTCTAGATCCTCCTAAGTGAAGCTCAAATGGTATTTCATTTTTTTAATGTATTTAGTACGGGGTCTACAGGGTCTCACTGTATAGATCAGACTCATGATGATTTTCCTGTTTTCAGCCTCCCAAGCACTGGGATTACAGGCACACGCCACCATGCCCAGTCTCAATCACCATCTCAGTCACCCCAGCCCTTGCTCCAGGGGTATCAAACCCAGGCCACTGCCCCTGCCTAAACAGGCACTTCAGTCCACTGAGCTATCTTACTGGCCCTGCTATTTCTTTTAATGGTCTTGCGGATTTCAAAACAGTTAATTGGTCTGACACAGCAAAGCCTTCCTGATAACATAGGAGATGTCAATATCTGTACTCCACAACACACCCAGGAATTAACTTTATCTTATTCATCTCTGTATCCATAGAAACTTCCCCAGAGTGTAGGTATATTTTGTATAGCTGAATAAAATAAAATGGGGTGTGATCAGAACTCATTATTCACCTCTGCACTAGATCCTAAATCAGATGTGTGTTCCCTAGGGTCTTCCTTTAACCTCTCCATCCCATCCAATGTCCACTGTAAATATTAACAAACTCAGGATGCCTGTGACTTGCCTTGTATAGTGTTGCAAACTGGCCTGGGTCAGAGCTGGTTTAACAGTGAAAATAGGAAGATCGCTGACAAGTCACCCTTCTTACTCACCAGGAGGAGAAAGTGTAGGACAAATCAAGAGGGAATGCTGCGCTAACCACATCTGAGATGGAGACTCTCCACTGGGCGTCCTCCCCCACCATTCCTTTCATTGCCTCTTGGGCTGGGCTTCTTTGGAAATGATGTGAGGCTGGCATCCATTAGCAGAGAGGTGGAGCTCGGACGGAACGGCCCCAGAGAGCATGGGTGACACAGCAGGGCTGCAGCACTGGCCTGGGATCACATCCCATTGTCACAGCCCCTCTGCTGGAACCACTGTGGCTACCTATAAAGGTATCAGGGGATTCAAAGGCAGAGTTCTCACCACCACTGTCACTGTGTACGCGTATTTGTCCTCTTCCTTTCTGCTTACAAAAAGGACTAAGTCGTCCAAAAAAAAAACCTAACTGGCTGACTTCAACATGCATTTACTGAAGTCTATTGTGTGCCTGGAGCTGGGTGTGAAGGACACCAGAGCAAGGAAATACAGCCATGGCGCCTCTGGTAAATGGAAAAGGAGAAAGGGCAGGGCCCTGGTGACCAGCTCTGCAATTGCAAAAACAGTTTCTTCATCTGTAAACCAGCAATAGAGTAATGTTACTTCTTAGCATTATTTTAAACATTCAAAAACAGAGTTTCTGGATTATAGCAAATGCTCATTCAATAACACCCATTTGTGTTTTAATCTGATGAGTGACACCAACACTAACCACCATGGTAATTTCAGTAACACTGAAAAAAAATGAAAACAACAAGCACGATTATAAGTCATCCAAGAGCAGTGTCATAGTGGGAGGGAAGATCAGGAATCCCTGTGCTATCTAGTGGTCAAAGAAGGTTTCACTCGGGAAGCTTATTGGGAGAAGGAGACATGGGCACTGTTCCGGGCAGAAGCTGTGTAGTGGGTGGTACAGTTCCGAACACTGCAAGAGCCATAAGGTGGGAGCACTTCCATGAGGACCCCGAGCCTGGTCGAAGCAGAAGGAAAGAAGCAGCTCGCAGAGACTGATGTGGCCTTGGTGATCAATGGGGTTGGGAAAAGGTCAAGAGTCTTCTAAAATTACATAATTTTTAAAAATTACTCTGGCAAGAAAAATATAAAAGGAGAACCAGGGAGGGTTTCCAGTGAGAGTCACTTTTACTACATGAAACTTGTGGGTTTGGTTTTTCTTTGGGGGGATGCATGTTGTTTGTTTGGCTTGCTTTTATTTTGCTTTTCAATGCTGAGGATAGAAGCTAAGACCTCATGCATGCTAGGCAGGTTCTCTGTTGCTTAGCTTTGTGCCAAGCCCCTAAACCTCTGTTTGTGAGACTGGTGAAAGGAGCGAACTATGGAGCTGCCTCATCTCACCTCTTATGTCTGTACCAGCACCAGAATGTCACCCAGAAGATAAGACAGAGAGGCTACATTCTGAGCAACTGCCAGTGAACTAAGAACATGTACAGGACAACAAAGAGGAATGAGAGGAATGACAAATCTGAGAGGAGAGTTGCTATGGGAAAAGAGGGAGATGGGGGGATGGAACTAAGAAAGGAGAAATGAAAACCAGAGGGACTCCAGGCAGGAAGAGAAGGAGAAGCACTCAAAGGAGAGAATACACCCAAAGAAGCCCACCAAGAAGGGCCAGTGGACATGGGCAGCAGTCTCCATGCTCCTTACTCTACCACGCTGGGCTCAATTTTCTACTGTAGACATTTGGTTGTTGGATTTATCATTGGAAGCTTTGAAAACATCTGTAAGAGAAGGAGAAAGTGAAGGAGAGAGAGAGACAGAGAGAGAGAGGTAAATAGAAGATGGAGTAAAGGGAAAGAGGAGGAGAGAAAGGAGAAATAGAGACACAGCGGCAGAGATGGAGAGAAGCAAAAGGAAGATAAGCCCCAGAGAGTAAGGATGAGATCAACTCATTTTGCTCTCCCTGACAGCTCCTGGCTACCTTGCTGCCTACTGTTGTTTGAGGGCTCCTTGTGGAAGGCACTCACTACAGAATATGCCACTCCATGTGATAGACCACTGTCCCCTTCAAGAGCAGTTTCCTCAATAGTAAATAGAAGAACCTGGACCAGGTGAAGTCAATGAGGCTGTGCAAAGTTTGAGTTCCACCCACAATGCTTGAAAGGCCCCCTGCCTCCTTTCATCCCTCTTTTGACTCATACCGTAAAAGGCTTAGAAACAGGTGGGCCATCCAGATAGCTGAGCATACTAAAGCACCTGCTTCCGCAGAGTGCATAGACTGGGGTTTGAGCCCTGGCATGCCATGCTGACCCTGCCCCCAGGGCATGCTAAAATGGCAGTTGAGACTGGGCATGGTGGTGCATGCCTGTAATCCCAGCACTTGGGAAGCTGTAAACAGGAGAATCACTAAAAGTTCAATCTATGTAGTGAGCCCCTATACATCCTGTAGAGTCTTTCTTAAATTCATAAAAATTAAAAAAAAAAAAGTGTTAGAAGTAGGATTCAGCATACTCCATGCAGCTCTAGGAAGTCAGGCCAATTACCTGGTACTACAGGGAGAAGTAATGACACAGGATTATGCTAATCCAACCAGGAAGTTCTTCTGGGAAGGACCCTGGGTTCTCCCAAGTCTATAAACTCCTGAGAATCAAACATGAAAAGACAGTGGGTGTCTTGGATCTTGAGGTGAGATTTCACAATCAAAATGAACATACTTCAAAGATTTCATAACGTCAGGGATGGCAGGGAGGAGGAGGACCGGCATCTCAAAGAGTTACCTGGAAACACACAGCTTGTACACTGTACAAACAGCTTCCCAGGAGAAGAGGTATCCAGACACTGCTGCAGGCACATCATAGGTACCAGCTAGGACTAGGGCCAGTGCAGAGTTTTGGCTTAACACCAAATAAGTCATTCTCATGTTACCTAAGGCTGCCCTTGAATGAGAGAGCAGCGGCTGTTCTCCAGCCACATTTCCACTGAGCAGTCTTGAGCACAGATGAGGATCAGCAAATCATCTCTTTGGCTGCAATATGAGAGAAATTTTTTTTTCACAAAGTCAGAGTTCTGTTGCCTTTTAGAGCACTTTTGTCAAGCCAATCTGAGAATTTCTTTGTTTTCTTTGGATTACTCCACCCTGCTGTGGGAAAATTAACTCTTTGGCATGCCCACACACATACATCCATGGAGAAGTCCAACCCCAGAGCCCTACAGAGACTCCCAGGTTAAAGGAAGAGCTTCTAGTCCAATTGGAGTCTAATGAGCTGTGCTAATTGAGATTATTCTTGCAAATTGCTTAACATTCTAATGAGCTGGCCTTCAATGGAACCTCCAGTGGATGTTTACTCTGGCGCTGCCCCAGTGAATTTGTAAGAGAAATGCAATATCACTGTCCTTGCCAGCCTCAGTGACAATAGGGGATAACATTACAGAATAACAGAGTCACAAGCATGAATCATCATTTTAGGCATGAATCATCATAAAATGCTGTCAGCTACTTATGCAAAATCTGATATTGAACACAATGGGAGTTTTCTAGGAAAGACATATCTGCCATACCAGCAAGAGACACTAAGCTAGGGGCTTCTGAAGCAGGACACTCAGGTAGATGTTTACTTGGTTTCATCAAAATTTCAAAAATCAAGAGCCAGTGAGATAGCTCAATGGACTAAGCACCTGCTTAGGCAAGTGCAGGGGCTGGGATTTGATCCCTGGCACCATGTGTCATACCGGTCCTGCCCCCAGGTGAGCTGAGCCAGCAACTGAGTTCAGGTGTGGTGATTTATGCCTGTAATCCCACACTACAGAGGCCTAAAACAGGAGGATCACTAGGAGTCTGAGCTGCATAGTGAGACCCTGCACACAAAACTTCCAAAATCGGTGTATGTTGAAGGGAAGGGAGAACAGAAGAAAGAGGAGGAAGAGAAGAAGGAGGAGGAGGAGGAGGAAACATTGTCTAAATAGTCCCTCTATTGAAGAAGAGGAGGAGGAGGAGGAGAAGGAAACATTGCCTAAATAGTCCCTCTATTGTATTTTATTTTATTTTTGAAGCTCAGCCCACCCTGAAAGTGGTGCTGGAGCACTATGTGGTACTGGGGATCAAACTGTGGTCTTCTGTGCCTGTCTGCTACCTCCTCAGGTTGCCTACACAGATGCTTTACACCGCTGATCTATCTCACCAGCCCCATTTCCTCCATTTTAGATACCAAAAGTTTTAAACCAAAATTTGGAGCAGCACCAGCAGAAGGTCCACACCTGCATGTTGGGGGCTAAGGAAGGTCAGAGTTTACCAAAATCCCTCAGGCTGTCCAGAGACCTCCAAAATGTTCAACACCATTGGTCATTCAAGAAATGCAAATTAAAATAACACTGAGATTCCATCTCACCCCAGAAAGAATGGCTAGCATCAAGAAGTTAGCCAATAACAAATGCTGGAGAGGCTGTGAAGAAAAAGGAACCCCTCTGCTCTGTTGGTAGGAGTGCAATCTGGTCCAGCCACTATGGAAATCAGTGTGGAGATTCCTTCAAAAGCTAGGATTGGGGATCCTATTCAAGCCAGCTACTCCTCTCTGGATATTCTTCCAGAAATGAAAACCTCATACCACAGTGATATATGTGCACCACTGTTTACAGCAGCGCAATTTGTCATAGCTAAATCCTGGAAAAAAGCTAAAGGCCCATCAGCTGAAGAATAAATAAGAAAGATATGATATTGTTAAACAATGGAGTATCATTAATCTTTAAAATACGATAAATTGAGTGTTTTTGCCAGTAAATGGATACAACTAGAGAACATACTCTTAGGTGAAATAAATCAGAGCTGCATGTGTGGACATCATATTGTATTCTTAGCGTGAGAACCTGAAAAACAAAAATGGCATATGAAGGATGCCATACACACTGGTAAAAGGGGATGAATTTATTCAAAAATAAAGAGTTACTGAGTTAAGGAGAAGGACAGGAGAGGGAGTGAAGAAGGAAAGAGATTTATCTCTGCGTGTAAGCAGGATGGTTTATACAACTGTACTGTGCTTTTTTGCTAGTCTATGGAAATGAGCAGTTAAAGCTTTAATTTGTTCCATTTCCATTTTCCAATGTTTCTCCTTTTTGTCTTCTTAATTTCTTATACATTTCTTTCTTCTTCCAATTTTATATGCATATATCTGGTAATATTAATAGCTGATTGAAAGAAAACACTATAATAAAACAAATACTGTGAAATTGATATTACTTTGTTAAGTGAAAATAGATATGACTTGTAATTTTTTTAATTCTAATTTTTACTCTCTTTGAAAGATTTTTTAAAACTTTTTGTTGTTGTTGTTGTTGTTGTTGTTTGTTTTTTGTTTTTGCAGAACTGGAGATTGAACTCAGACACCCTTGTGCTTATCAGGCAAGTGCTTACTCTACTGAGCTATCTCGTCAGCTCTTTATAAACTTTAAAAAAGCAAAATTTGAAGCTCCTTTAGGAACTTCAGATCACCAAGTCACTATAATAACACCAAGAGGGAATCTTTTAGTGTAGCCTTTTATAAAGTTAAAGTAAAGATGATTCAATGGTAATAAATATATACATTTTTATCTAGTAGTTGACTCCAGTGGAAGAAATACAAGAGCATCAGTAATTCATGCCCTTTGATGTCACAGACAGGCAGAGTGCTACTGACACTCTGTGTCCCCTATGTCCACGAGACACATGTGACATCAAGCATTGTGTGATGACTCTCTCAAAGCTTTTGTGCTTGGATGGAGATAAGATGAAAAGTACAGCGATGGAATTCATCACGCATCACTCTCCTGGAAGTTGAGCCTCCCCCTCAGATACAGCTAAAAAGTGGCGATTTAGCTAAAGCAGCACTGTCTGACCTCTTTCTCCTTGCAGGTCTGGTGGAAGTGGCCCTGTACCTTGCTTCAGGATGTGTGCTAACTTTTTCCCCTTCATTGGGATTTTTGTGAGAAATTAAAGGAAATGAAGAATTGCATAGAATTAGATCTTCTTATTCGTCAGAAGTCCTAGCTATAACAAACTGAACCCATTCATCCAATTTAAGCAGAAACAAAGTTGGTTGAAGTTCAACATAAAATCTGAAGAACGAACTTGAGATCCAGTTTGGAGACTACACTGCCTGAAGCTACACCAAAACCAGATTTCTCAGACATTCTAATAAAAACCATAATTTTTTGCACTATGTGCACTGGAACCTGGACACAGAAGTTTAACTGTTGCTGGCTCCTAAAATAGACACCCTTCTATTTCCCTCACAGAAGGTGGAGTCCTCTCCACAGCTTTCCTTGGTGACACCACCTGAGATGAAGTCTTGTGAGTAGTCCTGAGTGGCTGAGTCTTCAGTTACGACCAGAACTCTAAAAGTTCCGACTCCTGGCTCAGAAGCTAGGAATACATGATGGTGTTCAATATTGCTGAGTAATCACAAACTAGGCACATTGCCTTCACTAATATTACCTCATGAGACACTCGGGGTACAAATTTAAGAAGCAGAAACAAAACTTACTTCAGACAGACTCAAAATCCTATCCTATTTCTAAACTCTGCCACCTTTAGAAAACACAGTAGTTCTCAACAAACTTACATCCTTGATACTTGACCTGCCTTTCCAGAATCTAAAAAGCTAGTAATCTATCAAATAAACGCAGCCTTTTATTCTTGAGGCATACTCTAGGATAGAGCACACTTTATTATCACCAAAATATTTTGTGTCTTACTTTCATTTGCTTTTATTTTTTGCTTGTTTTTTCTATATTTTATTTTTATCAAGTACATGTTTGCAGCCAATAATAATTAAATTCTTCATGAGAAGTTGGCACCTTTATGTAACACGTCTTAGTTCTGTTTCCATCCTCTGCTCCTCCCCTTCCTCTCCCTTCATCTCTTGATTCCCTTCTCTTCTGCAAAAGATCTCTCTCTCTATTTCCTAGTATCTATTTTTTAGTTTGCACTTTATTTCTATTTTGGGTTTTTCAAAAACAGAAACCATGCAATTTGATGCTGAGGATCAAGCTCAGAAACTCATATATGTTAAACAAATGTGGTGGATTGACAATTGGCAATCAACTTGTAACACCCAGCTGAGCTGAATCAGTGTAGGACTGGATGTGGGAGGCCCACCTGAGGCTTGTTGCCAACAAGAGGAAGGGGGGAGAGAGGGAAGGAGAGTGGAAGGGAGGGAGAGAGAGACACACACACACACAGAGAGAGAGAGTGAGAGAGCGAGCGAGAGAGAGAGAGAGAGAGAATTGGAAAAAAGAAGTGGTATTCTTAGAGAGCTGTTGGTTCTCCTGGAAGAGTTTGTCATGCTGGCTTACCTGATATGAACTCCTGGCTGTCCTCATTGTCAAAGAGCTCAAGACCTTGATTTTGCTGAGAAAGCAAGGTCCTGAGCTAAGTGGTTTGGTTCACTTTCGGGGAGCTTTGGTCCTTGCCCTGAGCATTGCTTCCTGCCTCCAGAAGGGAAGGTGATGCACTATTCAACATCCTGGAGAAGGGTGTCAAGCTGGCTTTCCTGATGTGGGCTTGGCTGTCCTCCTCATGGGAAAAGCTCAGGACCTCACTGTTGCTGAGGATGCCTGTAGTACTTTTCTTGCAGAGCTTTGCTGCTTACTTTGAGTGCTACTTCCTTACTCCAGTGCCATCCCTCATCCCACTGCAGACTTTCTAGCATCCCCCACTGCTAACCTTGGGGCCTTAGCACAGATCCTTGAAACTGGCCTGCATGACACATTGTCCTGGGCTTTTGGCCTTCAGCTGGACTCATGCAGGACATTACCAGGGGACCCAGGCCCTCAGTTGGATTCTTTGAGTCTGCCGTGTGTGAACAAATTTCCTACACTGTTGTATTTGACTATTATAAAATAATTCTATAGTTATTTCTTTCAGTATCAGGGATTGAACTCAGAGCCCTTTGCTTGCCAGACAAGTGCTTATTCTACTGAGCTATCTCCCTGGCCCAAATTCTATAAATTATATGTCCTGTATTAAACTGTTTCCTTTTCAAATCCTGACAACAACAGTAAGTGTTCCCTCACTGAGCTACATCCCTTATCCAATCATTGCTAAAGTGCTCTTAACAACACAGTCACTCCTTGCAATGAACTTTATTTTCAGTTATCTCTTTTCTTATTATTTTCTATTTTAAAATTAAGGCTCATTAATGCAGATATCTATACAGGCCTACACAAATAATTTTATTCACCCAAAACAAAGTTCTGTTATATGAACAGATTATACCTTGTCTACAGACAAATAATTATTGCAATGACTGAGTGGAAACAAGCATAGTGAAAAGGAAACATGATTTCAAAGATATAGGAGTTTAGAAATGAGAGGAGGTCTGATTGGAGAAATAATGGAAGATTTCAAATATGAAGGCTCATCTGTGCTGACTTGGAAAGGTAAATTTAGCCTTTAGCAGGAGGAAAGTGTGAAGAACAGTCTGTAGATGGAAGAAATGTGGGCAAAATAAGAAACCAGTGGTGAAGAAAGATGAACAATGGAAGAAAGGACTGGACACATGAGCAAAGGGCCTTGACACCATGCTAACAAATTTGAACTCATTCAGTAAATACATGAGTCCAGGTATTTACCATTGGAATGGACTATCAGATCTGAGCTTCAGAAAGACTATCCCAGGCCAGGCGCATGGTGGCACATGCCTATAATCTCAGCAATGGAGAGGCTGAAACCAAAGAATCACTGTGGGTCCAACACCAGCCTGGGCTGCAAAGTGAGTTCAAGACCAGCCTGAACTGCATAGTGAAACCCTGACTCAAAAAGATCAAAATAATACTAATAATCCATTCTCAAGTATCATGAAGTAATAAGTGCAGATTAAACTAGACCAGATCTAAAACAAATCTGACCAGATCTCCAGGATCAGTTTTCCTTAAAATATCCCCATCATATAGAAACAACTACCAAGATAATAACAGCATTTTCAGTAGAGGAATTACTTTCAAGTTATTTTGGAAAGTCTAAAATTATTAATACATTATCATATGTTTTGGCACAGGAAGCACACCAGACATCTTTAGTCACCCTTGCTATAAATTTCTGAGCCATAAGACTATTAAATAATGACTGTTATGAAGATCTTTTATGAGCTGCCTCTTAAAACCCCTTCATATGACAAGTAGAAAAAAGAAAGAACCGTTCTTGAACTAGGCCTTCTGCAGATGGAAGAGTAAAGTAGTTTGTGTGCCAACCACAGGGCTTACAAATGAAAGACTACTGCCTAGCACTCGCCTGTACTGACCAGCTCAAAAATAGGAGCTCATGACTCTTTGTACATGACAACACAGTATAGTGGAAGCCAATATCCAAATCCCAGTAACCAACCATGTGTTTCTATTTTCTTTCCTCTAAACAAGAAAATAATAAAAGTTCCCCTTCCCTATGGTTATTATAAGAATTATATCACATTCTTACACTTATGCCTGGCACAAAGAGCTCCATTCATATTAGCCATCCTTAACTATAATTCAGGTAACAGACTTTTGGAGGATATTGGCCAATTGCCACATATCCAGTGATACTCTTAGGTGTTGAAGATTTTGAAAGATGATTCAAAGCCTTTCCCCCAACCAAAAAAAAAAAAAAAAAAAAAAAATAGTGGCGGGAATTGAAATGAGTTTTACAGCTTCCAAAATCTGAGGTTACACCATCACAGAAGAGGCCCCAGGTTTATTCAATGATCACAACAGAAAGAAGAACTGAGAACTACAGCAGATAGAGATGCAGATTCCTACCAGTAGGAGTAATTTCTGAAATAGAGCTTCTACAGAGTACTTGCATCAACCAGCGGAGAGTGTTCTGTCTGGGGATGTACAAGCTCCAAAGCCCTGGCAGGATCATGACCTAGCAGCAGATTTTCATGCTTAAGAAGCCTGCCCTACACCCTGCCTCAGTCTTGGAAATAAGTTCAAAACATTCAGTATTACAGTTTCATGAAACAAAGAAAGTAAGAGTCTAAAAAGTTGAATAGGGATTTAGTTTACAAAGCCATTCTGCCTTCAATATTCACTTAAATTATACCCAATAAGGTGAATCTTTTTCTCACTTTATTGGTAGGGATCTGAGACATTGAGATACTGAGGAATGTACCAGAGATCTTCTCATGACAAGTCCAGAGGCTCTCTCCCTCTGCACCCTGTGTAAACATGCAACAGTCACAAAGGAACTTGATCTTGTTAGCAGCAAGGCACAAAAACACAAAAGAATCTTCAACGTTGTAAATTCAGAAAAAAAAACTCTTCATGAAAACTCTAGAATCTTTCAGATTGAAGTCACCTCAAAGCTTTGCAATTGTGGCAGCCAAAGTCTCTCCTTGAAGAAATTGTTTTTTCAAACACCACATAGAAATCTATTTTTTTCCATAATTTTATTAAAGAACAAATAGTAATGAGACAGTTTCAAATCAAATTAGTAGGACAGATCTAATAATTAATATATTGCACATTGTTTTCTTAGTGGTTATTTGTTGTACAAGGTACAGACATGATATTCTATTTACAGACCGTATCAGAGCAGATCCCTCTATTCGTTGAATTAAGAGATTGAAGCTATATACCTATGTTTTAAAGCTGATTTATAGTACAGTTTCAATAATTAATACTTTTTACATTGTTATCTTCCTAATGGTTACTCATATTATAAGAAGCAGACAGGATATCCTGTCCAAACACTATTAATGCAAATCTTTCTTCTCATAGAATTATGTAAAAGTAGCTGCATATTTATCCTAACTGTTCTGTATATACAAATACAGAATGGTCCTTGCTTTGTACCCCTTTTTTGTTAACCCTGTCAGAGATCGGTTTTCTATTGGCATTCAATTATTGGCTTGAATTCAGCAAAACGCTCCAACACAGTCCAGCAGTCCACATAGGAATCTAAAGTTGATGAAAAACAGCCATCCAATAACCCAGTTATTGGATTCTTAAAGAAAACTAAATATTCAATTATCACGTTTTGCATCTATCAAGGCACTGCTTATTGTCTCTTCGGAAGTCAATGCACATCTCATCATAACAAACCAAATCAGCCATCTATGTGCTAAAGCATAAGAAACTCCAATTTTTTTATATTTCAAAAATCACACACACAAATTTGAATTATGGTTTATTAACAGAGAAATAACAATACTTTACAAGTTATTTCTAGTTTATAATTGCATCTCCTTACTCATCATAGCAACCAAGTTCATAGCAATGTTGTTCCGTCGGTATTCTCATCCTTATATTTCAGGTCAACGGACCAGAAAGTTGCCCTATTTAAGGTCACTCAGACAATTTGGTCAAAGCCAAAGAAACAAAATCTGCTGACTCAAAGTCTGACACCGGGGTGAAGAGTAGACATGAGCGATCACCATCAAACTCAGTACCTGGGAATGACTCACCGTCCATGGTATCGTGTTGGGTCCCCACATCCTGTAGGACTCATTATAAATTTCACTGAACTCTGCCTCACCACCTAAGGGGAATTGGCAGGTTATCCCGGTTATAGATGGTTGGTCTGGAAGGGGGGCTCCTTAGTAGAAACAGGTGAAGCATGCATACAAAAGGAAACACTGCCTACAATGCAGCAGAAAAGAGGCTGAGACAATACCTGAGAAAACCCAAAGGAAATCATTTTCTTAGGCAATTTTGGCATGGTTCACTGTCCAGCCCTCCCTTTCTCAGACTAAGAAATTCTTGTATAGATCTGACTAGACTCAGAGCACTGACTCACTCTGACAATGTATGCAGAGACATCCATTGAGTTAGCTGCCAATTCTGCTCATTCCCACAGAGGAAGTTGACTGTCAAGGCAATGGAACCTTATGTCAGCCTGACCAGCTCTGCACAGGCTGTGGGGAGAGCCAAGTCAGCAGAGGCTCCTTCACAGATCTGACTCTGGGTATGGTGAAGAAATTAACCAGACAATCTCATGTTTAATGATATCAGTGGAGATAACATGAAGATGCTTTGGTCCCACTCTGGGACAGATTAACCAAAATAAAAGAAGAGGTGAGGCCAGTCTCACAAGGTCTGAGAAAACAGACCCTATGAAAGGACACTGGCGCCCTCCTTCACCTTCCTGTCACCAAGTCCATTCCATGCCAACTCCCTTCTGACAAATACTCTAAATTGCACTTCTGAATGTTGAATATAGCTGTGCCCTGCCTAATGTTGGTGCATGGGTCATTTCAATCATTCAAGTGATCTCACCTGACTCGACATTAATTCTTCCTCTGGAGATTTCTAAGCCTAATTCACAGAGGACAATCTTATGTCCTTTGTTTCCAAGTTTGTGGTAGGAGCACACTCATCAGTGTCGCCCTTGTTTCAGGGCACTTTAACTTATTCATTTAATTTTTAAAAAGTAAAAACTCATCTTCAAATTCTTTCATAAAACCAACACGAGGACCCTGTACACATACACATACACAAAAAGAAATTTAAGATCTTTTAATCCCATTGACTAAGAAGTTTCTGACATGCACATATTTTAATAAAATAGTAAGATTTTAAAGTTGCTTTTTACCTAGAATATTATTAAGCCTCCTAACAAACACAATTTTAAGGCCTCATGTAATGACTTGCTATTTCACCTAAGAAGCAAGAAATATTTAAGCAATCTGCAACAGTTCAATAATTAGAATTTTCCATGTTTCATTTGTGCAAAACGTAATGCAAAGAAATGTTTTCTGCTCTATCAGGTCATTTATTTAATATGCATAAGGTTCTTAGTTTCATGTATTCCTACCAAATAGCCAAATCAAACTTGCTCCCAAGGACAAAGATGCAGCGCCACAAAACTTTGGTTTAAAGACAAGGTACAGAAACAGCTTTTTTGTGAGAAATGTCTATAGAAAGTGTCACAAGATTTTTCTTTTTTAAAATTTTTATTTTATTTTATTGAAGGACAAATAGCAATGAGACAGTTTCAAGACAAATTAGCAGGACAGATTCAATAATTTAATACATTGCATATTGTTTTCATAGTGTTTTTTTGTCATACAAGGTGCATACATGATATTCTACTTACAAACATTATTAGAGCAGATGCTTCTAATCAATTAATTAAGAGAATGTAGCTGTATACTTATTTTTTAAAGCTGAATTATATGACAGTTTCAATAATTAATACTTTCTAACTTGTTATCTTCCTAGTGGTTGCCCATAGTACAAGAAGCTGACAGAATATCCTGTCCAAACACTATTAGTGCAAATCTTGCTTCTCATAGAATTATGCAGAAGTACTGCATATTTATCCTAACTGTACTGTTTATATAAACAGAACAGTTCTTGCTTTGTATCTTCTTTTTTTAGTTTAGTCCTGTTAAAGATTCAATTGTCATTCAATTATTATAGGTGCCTGAACTCAGCAAAATAAGATTTTTCTAATATGAAAAACCTCAACATTAATAAATTAAAGAGCAAAGTAAAAATAAGTCTGAGGAAATAGGATGGTAAATTTTGAGTTGGAGACATGGAAACGTAAGAAGAAAAAGTTGTGAAAAGGATCATTATGCCAAATGATTTTTTTTGTTTTAGGATTATTTTGAGTTTACAGGAAGCACATAATTCCTTATTCCATTCCCGTGCTGCTAAAATCTTATATTAGTTGCATATTTGCTACAACTAAAAAGATCAACTTTATTGTTAACTAAACTTCAAACTTCAGTCTTATTCCATTAGTTTTTCCAACAATGTCATTTTCTTTCAAGATCCAAGCCAACATACCACATTACATTTAATGTAGCTAAAGTTGTATACACAAAAACACTGTTTCCACATATGGGATAATACACTGCTAGAACTAGTGGAACCAAGAAGTAGTGGAATATGTTTTTCAGTTCTCTGATTTGTGTCACTGAATTGCACTTCAGAAGAGTGGTACTAATGCACATTCCCCAGCAATCCATTATAGTGCTAACACTACTGCTCTTATAACAACTTTGTGCCCCATTGTGATGGTGTCATTATACAAAAGATGACCTGATTAAGGTAAGGACCCCATCTCTCTGCTGATTGAGCTGGTCTAGGAACGTTCCAGTCTATGTATAGACTGGAAAGATATAGACAGAGAAGCATAGATATATATTCTTCAGACAATCTTCCAAAGTTTTTTTTTGTTAGATATGTAAACAATGAATAGACATGAAGAAATAGGGACACTAAGGGTTAGTGGATGGCCTGATAAGAGCCTTAAGGAGTTTGTTCATATTGCCAAAAAAATATTCCAAGGCACACAGTTCTCAGCAAGACACAGTGGTACATTAGCAGGTTGAGAGGGCGGGGCAAATGGAAACTAGGCTCTGCCACTATCTTGGCCAAGACCCAGTCTAGAACCCTGTGCTCTTGAGAAAATGGCTTTCACCTCTCCAATATCAAGAAAGGATGACATGTGCTGGAAATTCTACTTTATAGATCATGTCTGAATGCTTGGAATGTGCTAGACATCTCTGGGAAATTCAGATTTTTCACCAATGTATGTACTTTGAAGATTTAAAGCAGTTCTTCATAGTAAATTGATACCTACAAATGCATGTTTGGGTGATAGGCTCTTTCTGGTGGCCATTGTCAAGATATTTTTTTCTCCTGTTTATAACGTCATTCCATTTTGCATGCTACAGACTGGCTTATCTTACAGACAATTAATAGATGACAAAATAGCTGTTTAATGGATACTGGGAAAAGGCAAGACTTTTGTTCCTTACTCCATTGCTTTATAGATCTATGGGTAGATGTAAACTAAATGTTGTTTATGTCTTGCTTTTAAACTTATCTAGTAAAGTGGCATACTTTCACAATTTAATAATGTGCATACTTTATTAAATTTGCATACTTTCTATTTTAATATTGTTCTATTTAATTTCTACTCTATAGTAGAAAATATAATGAATGTGAGTAATATCAAGTATGTTATGTTATAACAGCTTTATAAACTAGAAACACATATTACCCAGAGACATCAAAGTGAAGTATTCATTATCTACTCAATTTCCTCCAAAAAAACAGATTCTTCCTAGTTCAAAATTTGATTCTATGTTTCTGAAATTAGAAGAAACTTCTGGTTCAGAGCATACTTGAATCTTATTAGATACTCTTCTGCCAAATATTAAGTGGTTACATACATTTATTAATAGGCTTATTTAACCTTATAAGCTTAGTAACCAGTCTTCCTTATATATGATTTAGGCTGTAAATTTTTTAATTATTAAAGTGTTGCTTAATTGTCTACATGATACATGCTCACATAAGTACGAGAACATGAGGGGCCTGCCCATTAGCTCAGTCGTTTAAGCGCCTGCTCGTGCAAACACAGTCAGGTGCAGCATACCGCAGTGCGATCCCCAGCTCTCCCTGCATTACGACTTGCCCTTCAGGCAGCCTGAGCCACCAAAAATAAAAAATCCTTTGGGGCTGGGGAGATGGCTCAATAGAACAAGTGCTTCCCTGGCAAGCCCAAGGGCCAGAGTTCAATCCCCAGTTCCAAAAAAAGTTAAAAAAAAAAAAAAAAAAAAAAGATAAAAATAAGTACATGAACATTCTGGAGGTGTACAGGGAAGGAGCGTGCAGCACACGTGCAACCGTATTATAAGGGTGTTGTGTGGCCGTCCTGCAGCAGAAGCGATGGGCTCCCTCTTGAGCTACAAAGTCTTAGAGGGGGAAAAAAAAAAAAAGGAAAAAAAAAAACCTTTCCCCACAGAGTGCTGAGCTAGGAAATGTGAAAATTCTCAGGGCCAGTAGAGGCATTAGCTGCCCCAGTTAGCACAGGGAAGTTTGAGAAGTTCAAGTGCTATGTCAGATGCCAAAGTCCTCTGCAAATGTTAAAAAGCATGGAAAAAAATTCTTATTTTCCTTCACATGATTTTATCATCATGTTTTCAGTCTAGTGTTAGTACTGTGTAATTTCATCCTTTTGTATTAAAACAATATTATTAAAACAACTTAGTCCAAAAAAAACAAAGTCTTAGAGGGACCAAGTTTGATTTGTTTTTCAAAATAAATAGATAAATAATAATATAGAATTCTTAAACATGTTCTGTAATTCTCTTAAAGGTTTAATAAAATTGTGTTTTTTCTCTCATTCCTATACATATGCATATCCCTAGACAAGAAGTTGCCAAGTTCTGAAGAAAGTTTGTGTTTCCTCTTCAGTTTGGTCCCCAGGATAGAAAAGGCACTCAGTTAGTGTCCTCAGAACAGAAAGACTACTGTGAAAAGTTGTATTTGTGTTTTGTCTTCCCTTCACTGACTTTTGTTTCCTTTTCATGTATCCTGAGAGGAGGGGGTTAGGGTTACACGGGACTCTGCTGTGTCCACGGTATCACACCAATGAGGCATTTCCCACCATGCCTTCCAATTTCCTGTCAATCCATGGAGCAATTTCTGTGCACCAGGCCCTATGCTATGAATGAGGGAGTAAGGAGCTGAATCATGTAGGTACATTCTCTTCCTGAAAGGCTCAGAGTCTTAAGTAAGACACAGAATATGGCAAGCACTACCCAGGGCTTGAGATGAAAAGCAACAAAACCAGAAGAGAAGGTGATAAGCATGGGAGTGGGGCTTATTATTTGGTTTAAAGAGTGTGAAAGAGACGGCGGTATAATGGAGAAATAGACCCAGGAAGCAGAGGAGGCATGGGGATGGGGATGGAAGAATTTCACAGGGTGTATAGAAGGTTCTCCTTCACCTCTCCTCAACATGCAGGCCTCTGAGAAGGTCACTGAGACACAAATAAGACCAATCCTCCACAGACATCAGGTAGCTTGGAAGCCAAGTACATGAGAGGGATAGGAAGTCTCTACGGTCCAAGTACAGTGTAAGTCTGACTGTACATTGAGGCCCTTTATCAGGCCTTCACTGGCCTCTATGTGTGAAGATGAGAAGATGGGGAAAATGATTTAAGTCATCAGGTAGCAAAGCAGTACAAATATGGAGGTATAAGTGTGCAAGAGAAGGTATCCCACCAGCCCAGTCATGATGCCCTAGGTCCTCTGGAGTCAGGGGAAAGAATTCTAACCAAACCCAAAGACTAAAAAATGATAAAACAGAAAAGTGTGGGTGTAAGTCTGGACTGAGGAGGAGAGTCTTAGAGCAGGGAGAAGTGAAGCCACAGAAGGCACAGAGACCCCTACTTCCTGCATTGTGAGTAGCATCAGACCATGCTTCAAGCCTTTTATGAAGAGAAGAGAAAGCTTGGAGGCTTCAGTTCACCACAGGATAGGCTGAGCTAGGAGCTGGTGGCCAGGTCTGCTGTCTTGCTGGTACCAGAAGTCAGGTGGCCACAGAAGGTGACCCTGACCTCAGTCATGAGTCAGCCCACTCTGTCAGGTCACCACACACTTCTGAATGTGCCTTCCTGTGTGTCTGGGCTGCGGTTTGCCCTCCCTGAACAGAGATAGAGAGAAATTAAAGAAGAGGGCAAAAACAGGTTTTTATGCTTCGGAAATTTCTGCTGTGCACTAGGTAATTGCTCAAGTGCACCAAAAGGAAAGGCTATCAGCAAAATCCAAAGGCTGGGGAGATTCCTGGAATTTTGAGGATCCTAAGCCAAATCACACAAGAAAAACACATATATCCACAGGTAAGAGCAGAAAGAAAGTAACGTCAAAAATTGTATGTGCTTGGCTTCTATGTACCATCATTAATCATTTTTCCAGGAACAGATGATGTTTTTCTTGCTATAGAAGAAAAAGAGAACCAGATCCCTTTGACCAATGTGTTCCCTACATGTCCTCCAGACTCTGCTATCCTCCCCTGCCCCAATTTGATTTTAAAAAGTGAAAAACAAGATGACACTGAGAGAAGGTAGCTCCTGAAGACATCCCCCCATCCTTCTCAACTGCAGCAACAGTTTCCCTTTTAGTAGGTAAAGGGGATTGCATGTCCAAAGAGCTTTGAAGAGGAACATCCAGTCATCTTCTGACAAAATCCTTGGACTGACCCTGACCTGAACCAAGTAGAGTCTAGATGCCTGTTAGGGGGAGAGAGTTACTTAAGAACACAGCCTAGTAAGTATGTTTGGCCCCTTTGTTGAAGATCAGGTGACTGAGTGTGTTCATAGAGGCCTCTGCATCTTCTGATCTATTCCATTGATCCTCAGGTCTATTTTGTTGCCAGTGCCATGCTGATTTTATCACAGGAGCTTTGTAGTATGGTTTCAAGTCAGGAATTGTAATGCTTCCTGCCTTGTCTTTGCTGGCCAGGATTGCCTTTACAATTCTAGGTCTTTTCTGGTTCCAAATAAATTTTAGGGATGATTTCTCTAGGTCTGGGAGGTATGTTGGTGACAGTTTGACAGGGATTACGTTAAACCTATACAACAATTTTGGGCCATATTCACGATATTGGTTCATTCTACTCAAGAGCATGGAATATCTTTCCATTTTCCGAAATCCTCTATGATCTCTTTTTTCAAAGTACTGTAATTTTCCTTGAAAAGATCTTTGACTTCTTTAGTAAGATGGATTCCAAGACCCACATGTGTAAATATTACATAGTCTATTATAAGAACTCAAAAGAAAAAATACAAATATGAAGGTATAACACAATTAAAAGGAAAGTGAGAACTTGAGGACTGGACAATGAGGAAAGGGCAAAGAGAAAAGCTGGGAAACATGACAGGGGCAAAGCCATACACTTATATGCACAAGATTGCTAAGACAATGATCCTGAGAAACATCAGCAAGTTCTGGAAACTAGCAGTTAATTGGTAGGATTCTCACCCTAACTAACTGTACATACTGATACCTATGCACCACGCAACTGCACGGAAGATAGGAATGTGTAGTAGAAGGGTCAAGCTTGGAATGATGATCACTCTGGTCTTCTAAGGACGTATTTCTTGTCATGACATACCAATTACGACAGTACTGTCTCTCAAGTAAAGTGTTTTTCTTTCTTTTTTAAATTAAGGGTAATAAATGAAAAAAAAAGTCCCAAGAAAAAAAGTCACAGGACTGTCCTACTAAAATGTTGTATATAATTAATTTCTGAATTTCTGTGCAAAAATATATAAGTGTTTATTCCTTTATTAAATTATTTTTTCCTCATATTTTGTAGGGACTTGATGTTTAGTATATCAATACTTGGAAAATACTTGTTTCATGTTATGTCTAAGATGATTGACAATTAGACAGATAGAGTAAACTGAAATGTGTATGTTGCAAGATAATAATAAACTTCTCTTCTGGAGGCTTAACAACCTAAGTTTGCAGATCAAAAATTAGAGAAAAGGAAGGACTGCAAGGACAGTCAACCTTTTGACCCTAATCTTTCAAGGTCAGTGAAGACTCAGGACATAGGAGAGCCTGTATTTTAACATCATGTAACTCAGTTGTGTCCCAAATTTTCCAATCAAGGAGATTATGAGGCCACAGAGGAAAGTGATCAACGATGTAGAGTGTGCCTAAGGAGAGTCAAATGGAGAGAAAACATTCTCTCAGACTTTCACAGAGAGCAATGGTCAAGCAATGGCAATGATTCATCCACAAGGTTGACACTGGCAAAAGATCTGCAAAGTGCAGTATAGGGTTACAGGATAAATCCCAAGGGTACATCACTGACCTTAGTTTGTTACATACGTCTTGCTTTATCTTGGTCTTAGTCATCCAGCAGAAAAGTATAAATACAAGGTTTATAAAGAAAGCCATATTAATATACTGAGCTGTGAAAGGCTCAAGTCAACAACTTCTGCAGCTAACCCACTAATATTGTCGATTACTGGGCTGTGTTGAATTGTTTTGCTGAATTCATGTACCTATAGTATTTAGATGCCAATGGAATACCCATCTCTGACAAGACTAAACAAAAAAAAAAAAAAAAAGAGGAAGGAAGTACCATTTTGTATTTGTATATGCACAATAGTCAGGATAGATATGCAGCTACTCTTGCTTAATTCAATGCATAGAAAGGTTTGTACTAATAGTGTTTGGACAGGATATCCTGTCTGCTTCTTGTAAATATGGATAACCACTAAGGAGATAACAATGTACAACGTATTAATTATTAAAACTGTCCTATTACTCTGTTTTGAAACTCTCATTGCTATTTGTTTCTCAATAAAATAATATAATATAACATAACATAACATAATATAATATAATAATATAATGTAATGCAGCCTACAGCATGGGCATAGCCCAACTTTGCAAAACCTTGGAGGCATCCCAGCCTCCCTTGGCTTCTCATTGCATCCTTCATTCTCCAGGTGCTAATTGCCACAGTTGGCTGTAAAGGGCTCATATCAACAACTTCCTACAATTGCCAGTTGTGCTGATAACTCATTATCATTATGGACTGTTGGACAATATTGTGTTATTTTGCTGAATTCAAGTACCTACAATGTTCAGACTGGCTTCAAGTATGAAAAGGTCGTTTAAGACTTCTCCAAATACAGCTTCTCTAACTGCGGTGGAACACCCATCTCTGAGAAAACAAAACAAAAAAGATGGGGGTATATAAATAAAGGACCATTTTGCTGTGGAAAAAAATCATATATATAAATTATATATATATTATATATGTATATATCAGATACTTAGAACAGATATACAGTTTCCTCTTAGTTCAATAAGAAGAAACATTTGTACCAATATTGTTTAGACAAGATATGTCTGCATATTGTCCTTTGAATAACTACTATGAAGACAACAATAAACAATGCATTAGTTATTGTAACTTTCTTAATCACCTGTTTTGAAATTGTTTCATTGCTATTTTATTTCTTTCTCATTAGAATGAATAAAAACAAAATAAAATAATAAAAAAATTGGGGAAATAATTGCCAGAAGCTTCAAGTGAGATGGATAAAAGAGACACAAAAATGGAGATTTTGTAAAATGAACCTAATTTTAAAGAGACAAACTAATGAGAAGGGGTGCTTCAAGCGCTCTCCAAAGCTTTTTGTGCAGCTCACAATGAGAAGGACATGAGCCACAAGACTGGGAAAAAGAGAAATACAGAAGTGTCTACATTCATATTGTTTTCACCTTCCTATAGCTTTCAAAGAGGCAGGAACCATATTTGTTTTGTCACCTGGGACTTTCTACAGGCCGACTTTCTAGGTCTCAGTACCTGTTATTATTTTTCTTTTAATTTTCCTACATTTTACCTACAAAAAAAATGTACAGAAGAAAACCTTATATCAGCATTTTAGGTAGAATATGAATATCCCTTACCATCTGTAGATATTAACCATGAAAAGATCCATAGCAACAATAGAAGTGTTACAAGATTTATCTTATAGAGAACACTATCTACAAATGGTTTTCAACCTGTGGTTTGCTTTCATTTTATAAATGAGTGAATAAATAATGATGTTAAGTAATGGAGTAGGAAAGGGAAAGTTCACCTTCAAATAGCAAAGTTCTCTTGGGCTAATTGCAAGACTGGAGACCTAAACAGGGAGCATGTTCATGAGTCCACGTCTGGCCTGGCAGCCAGCTCCCTCACCCAAGTGATCTTATGTGCTTTCAGAGCACAGTGCCTCACTTGGGGAAATGTCAGACTACATAACCTCTCATGACCTGTGAACTCAGACATCCTATAATGCTACATTAGTATAGTAATACCTTTTAAATTGTACTTTAAATTATCAATATGATATTAATATGTCTGTATAAATTTGAGAAAGAAATGAGACTGATTTTCCTGCTTGATTTGGGAAGAAACTGTCCCTCACTTCAATGAGGACTTTTCTCGTTGAGCAGTCAGTAAACAGGGAGGACTCATTCTGAGTTATCAGGTAATCATATGGACTGTGTTCCAAGACTTTCAATGCCTTGCAGGATTCTTGTAGTTTTTCTATTCTTGAAATTTAAGCTTCCATGAAACCTGATAGATAAATAAGCTTTCACCATGATATATCCTTTTGAAAACAATTATCTCTCTGGAGAGCTTACAATGTCTCTGGAATTTAGTTCTTCCCTTGGATTATTGTCAATGAAGTGAAAGTGTCTCACCAAAAAAGGCAGAACAGGGGCTGGGGAGATAGCTCAGAGGTCTTAAGCACCTGCTTGATAAGCTCAAAGACCCAGGTTCAATCCCCAGTACTTCACACAGTGAAGCCCTGCTGGCTGTTGAAACCAGGCATGGTGGCACAAGCCTGTAATTCCAGCCCTGGGAATGATGAAACAGAAAGATTACTATAAGTCTGATCTGGATAGTGAGAGCCTGTACCAAATAAATAAATCAAAACAAAAAGGCAGGACAGGGATAATAGCAGAGTATTGCAAAGAGAATCCCAGAGAATGGATTGAGCTCAAGTGTGTTTTATCCCAGGTAATCCACACATCTGAGAGGCCATGATTAGGGTAACCATGGAATATTTTTCTTTCTCTTTTGGTGCTGGAGATTGAATTCAGATTTTTGAGCAGACTTGGCAAGTGCTGAATGAGACCATTTTCCAGGAAAACCCAGCTGTGAGTTGAGGGGAAGTTTAGATGGTAGACTGAGCCCCAGGTGAATCAAGAGAGTTGAGGAGTAAGGAAGATGCCAAAGGGGTAGTTGAAAAACAAGGCACAAGTCACTTGTGCTGCAGAATGTTCCACTCCGTGACATCTGCAGCACGTTGCCAAGGCAAGCATGTGGGCAAGGAGACACTGCATTAACTTGTGTTCAGTGAATGTGAATGTAACACCTATCCATCCATCCACCCATTCATCCATGTGCATGGACTCTTCCCATTAACCAGATTGTACAATTCATTGCATGAGACCATGGGGAGAGAGATGCAGAGATGAGCAGTGTATACATCAAGATGCTTGCAAAGAAGAAAGAAGAAAGATGAAGGAAACTTCAGCACTTAGGGCAAAATGTACAGCAAGCCAAGAAAGACAGAGAAATCACCATGGAAAGGACCCTACCTGGCAGTGGAGCACACTGCATGGGGAAAAGCAGGCAGAGGAAATACCTAGAGTTCCCCAAACATCTCCACTTCATCCTGAAGATAATAAATTGACAGTATGTTATGGAAGTGGAGAATTGAAGCAGTGTCATAAAGTCTTACAAAGGCCTAGATGGGTGTGACAATGAAGCATGAGCAGAAAGGCTTTCAGGCAGTGGAAACAGGTTGAGTGAAAGTAGAGAGGCAATTATTCACAGCTTCCTAGATGTTTGCTAACCACAGAAACCAAAACCTAGAGGACCTGTCAGCACATTTGAGGATTGCTGACTGAATCTTGAAAATTTATAGGCAACTACCAGAAGAACTGAGCAATTCCTTTGATTTTTATCGGGGCATCTGTGGTCTCACAGGGAGAGGAAGAGATAAATACCTTGATGACTTGAAAAGTTTTTCTTAGATTCCACAGTGTAAAAGATGGAAACACAATACCTTGACATACTTATACATACAACACTACAAGAAAGTTATGTCTTCTGAATCAAGCAGGTGGGTGGTGGTTCTTGCTAGTGTCCTGTCATATATTCAGATGTCATGGGGCTTGATTCTTTCTAGTGCCTAATTTTGGAAGATAGAAGAGCCTAATACTGTTGACCAACAATTCCTCCCCTAACATCAAGTGCAAATTCTTACCAATAACTACAAATAATTCTCTTGTTCTTGATCTTTCAAGAACAACACTTTCTTCAACCATTGTTGAATTCTTATCAACAAATTTAGTGAGTCTGTGTCATCTCTAATATTTTTCATTGAATTATTTTTTATTCTCTTTAAAAAATAAAAAAGAAAGAAACGGACACTTTCTTGACTCTGATATGAAAGTACTGCTTTTTAAACCTTTATTTTGAAATAAAGTAAATGAGACTCAAAGAAATTAAGGAAATGACCCAAGTTCATGCACTGTGCCTCCATCTGTCTGAGATACTGTCACTCAGTGCCATGAATGAAATAAAGTGGGTTATAAATAACAGAAATCTATTTTTCACAGCTCTAGAGGCTGAAAGTCCAACATCAAGATTCTGGAGGGTTTGGTTCCTGCTGAGGACCCACTTCTTAGCTCACAGAAGTGACCATTTTTCTGTATCTTCAAATGGCAGAAGAGATGAGGGAGCTCTTAGTAATCTCTCCTAAGGGCACTAATCGCACTTGCGGAGCCTCCACCCTTGTGACCTCATCATCTCCCCAAAATGCCATTACCCTATAGATACAATTTCAATGCATGAATTGCAGAATACATTCAATTTGTGGCACAAAATAAGGGTTTGGGGAGGTTAAAATGATAAAACATTAGTTTCTCTTTTGGATTTCTCTTCTGGCTGGCCCTCCCTCCTTGTGACTAGCCTTACATCTGCAGCCAGTTTAGTTTATCCCCAACTTTGCCCAGGGCCTGGATGCAACACTTGGGTCCTGCTTTATACAGAATGCCTTCCACCAGGCTACCAGAAGACATGACCAATGCAGGAATGTGGCTTTTTCCCCAGCCTTCCTCTTTTTAGTTCCATCATTCATTAAGTTGCTAAAACTGAAAAGCGTAGGTGTTATTCTTAATTTCATTTCCCTGTCCCCTATAGGTTTCCTGTGGCTGCTATTTCAAATTTACCATAAACTTGGCTTAAAACAACATAAATGTATTATTTCACAGTTCTAGAGCTACAAATCTGAAACTGGATGCTTCCAGGGTTGATTCATTTGCAGGGAAGGGCTCTGAAGGACATGCCATGCCCAATGCCCATGAACAGAGCTGCACTCCTTGACCCATTCCATTCCCTTCTCTGCCTTCCTCTCCAAACGATCTTCTCTGTGGTCTCTGCAGCTCTATTCTGTCTCTAGGAAACTCATCAGTGGATTAGGAGTCAATGCAAACTTAGAATGCTCCCGTTTTAGTTACACATTAAACCCCTGCCCCCAAGTCCCCCGAGCGAGTGGGAACTTTTCTGACTTTCTTGGAACCCCAGTTCGGTGAGTGTGTGGGATAGCCTTTGGCTACTCCCTGTGCACACCATGATAACTGGAGCCCGGGCCCGCAAGCACGCCGAGTGAGTGAACGGCCTGAGACACCACAGACCGACCTGACCCACAACTCTCCAGAGCCCCTGCCCCCAAGCCTGCCAAGCAAGTAGGAATTTTTATGACTCTCCCAGCACCCTGCTTGAAGAGTGTGTGGGAGAGCATTTGACTTCTCCCTGCATGCTTAGCGCCATCCAAAACCCCAGGCCCCAAGACCTCTGAGCAAGCGACCAGCCTGAGACACTCCAGACAGGCCTGCCAGCAAGTCACCAGAACCCCTGCCCCCAAGTCCGCCCAGGGAGTGAGAACTTTTGTGACACTCCCGGCACCCGATCCACTTTTGCCCAGCATGGTGTGAGGGAGAGCTTCTGTGCTCCCCAGTGCTCCCTGGACCAGGGACCCAACAGAGGGGAACCGCAGGCACACAGTTATACCAGAAGAGCTGGAAAAAAGAGGAACTGAACACAACAGCTAGATCCAGGCCAGGTATAACTGGATAATTTCAAACTTAATAGACTGGCACCTGAATCTCATTACTCGCTAAGGTTACAACTGCACCAAAGCTCTACACCAAAAGTCAGAGGTCAGTGCTATACAAAATGACAAAGACAAGGAGAAAAATTCAACCTCAGGTCTCAGGTCCACCAATAAGTGCAGAGGACACTAGTGCAGATGAAATGAATGAATTAACAGAAGAGAAAGCAAAGAAACAACAGAAAGGTATAGAGGAACTCAGACCAGAATTAACACCTGAAATAAAAAAAGAAATATTTGAATACATAGCATCTGAAGTAATGAATCAAATCCAGAAACATGTGTGGGAAACCCAATGCCCACCCAGGACAGGTGCAGAGAACACTATTCCAGCTGAAACGTATGAATTAACAGCGTCACAAGCAAAGAAACAACAGCAGAAAGGTAAAGATGAACTCAAAGTAGAAATAATTTCTGAAATAAAAAAGAATTATTTGAAATCATAGCACCTGAAGTAGAGAATCAATTCCGGAAACATATAGAGGAAACCCAATTTGGAAGTAACTCTGCAGTAAAAGAAGTAATAGCTACCTCTAAAGAAGACATTGATTAAAAAAATAGAGGATATCAGATACATGACGGATTCCTGGAATGAGCAATATAGAAAAGAAATACAATACATGAAGCTGAGTCAAAGAGATAAAGAAGAAATAAAAATGTCAGTCACGAGTTTATAAAACCATTTGAGTGAAAGCGAAGACAGAGTTTCAGATCCTGAAGACTATGGTGCAGCTAGTGAAAAGGTGAGAAAGGATTTCTTAAAAACAATAAGGATGCAGGAAAAAATAATCCATCACCTGCAAGATGACACCAGGATGAACAATGTGAGATTAATTGGCATCAATGAGAATAGAGGACTCAATACAAATGATATAAAAAGAATATGGACAGAAGTAATTGCAGAAAACTTTCCAAATATGAGGAAACAATCCAACATTCAGGAAATCTGAAGCAGACAGAACACCAAATAATTTCAACTCAAGTAAAAACACACTGAGATATATAATAGTCAAGATCCCAAAAATCCAACACGAAAATAATATACTGAAAGCTGCTAGAGAGAAGAAGCAGATCACATTCAAAGGAAAACCTATCAGAATTATAGCCAAATTCTCTACACAAACCATGAAGGCAAGGAGAGCATGGAGCAAAGTTCTTTAAGTCCTGCATGAAAACACATTCCAGACCAGATTATTATACCCTGCAAAACTCTCTTTCAAGTTTGATGGAGAAGTGAAATACTTCCACAACAAAGAACAACTAAAGAATTTCATGACAAAACCATCCCTACACAGGATACTGAAAGATGCTCTAGAGAGAGACCACAATGACCAGAACTCCACAAATGAGAATGGAAGGAACCCACTAAACAAGTTAAACAAATAACACAGGATAAAAAGGAGTAAACAACAGCAGGTAAATATCATGAAAAGCATAAGTCAACACATTTCAATTATAATCATCAATGTAAATAGACTCAATTCACCCATTAAGAGAAATAGACTGGCAACAATATGCTATATACAAGAAACACATTTAACTCAAAAGGACATTTATAGGCTCAGAGCCAAAGGATGGAAAACAATACTACATGCCCCAGCACCTCAGAAAAAAAGCAGGAGTAGCAATTCTGTTCTCCAACAGTCTCAACTTCAAATCAAGAATGATCAAATAACACAAAGAAGGCTACTATATATTGGTTAGGGGAAAAATTCAAGAGCAAGAGGTAACACTCAAAGATATCTATGCACCAAACACAGGAGCACCCAACTATGTAAGACAAATCTTCATGGACATGAAAAACCTAATATCCAAGACCACAATCTTAACTGGAGACCTTAACACTCCCTTATCTCAAAAAGATAGATCAATCAGACAAAAAATTAGCAAGGATATAGCAGAACTGAAACCAGAGCTTGGAACAAATGGACTTGGTGGACATATACAGAGTGTTCCACCCAACCATAGATGAATACACATGTTTTTCAGCTGCACATGGGTCATTTTCTAAAATAGACCACATACTAATTCATAGGTCATGCTTAAGTGTATGCATGAAAACAGAAATTATCCCATGCATTTTCTCTGACCACAGTACAATGAAACTGGAACTAAATGACAAAAGAAACCAGACAAACCAGTGAAACCTATGGAAATTAAACAACAACACCCTACTTAGCAATCAATGGTTCACAGAAGAAATTAAACAAGAAATTCAACAATACCTACAATTCAACAATATCTACAATTTAATGAAAATTCAAGCACAACTTACCGGAATTTATGGGATGTGAAGAAAGCAGCTCTTAGAGGGAAAATCATAGCTATGAACTCACACACTCGAAAAACAGAAGGGAGACAAATAAGCACACTAATGTTGCACCTCTGACATCAAGAAAAAGAAGAACAAACCAAACCCAGAATGCAAAGTCAGGAATAAATCATAAAGATCAGAGCAGAAATTAATTCAGTTAAGATGAAGAAAACAGTTCTAAGAATCCACAAGTGAAAAAGTTGGTTCTTTGAAAGACTAAATAAAGTTGATAAGCTTCTAGCCAACCTCATCAAAAAGATGCAAGAAAAAATTCAAATACAAGCAATAAGGAATGAAAAGGGTAAAATCACCATAGACCCAGTGGAAATTCAGTAGATTATCAATACTTACTTCAAGAATCTTTACACTCACAAAACAGAAGACACAGAAGAAATGGACAGATTCCTCAAAAGGTACAAATTACCAAAACTGAGCCAAGAAGATATAACAACTGTCAATAAGCCAATAACAGCCAATGAAATATGAAACGTAATAAAATGTCTGATGCCCAAGAAAAGTCCAGGTCCTGATGGATTCACAGCTGAATTCTACAAGAAATTTATAGAAGACATAATCCCTACACTCCTCAAACTCTTCAGTGAAATTGAAAAGGAAGCAGTCCTCCCAAAATCATTTCTGGAGGCAAGTATTATACTGACTCCAAAACCAGCGAAAGACACAACCAAAAAAAGAGAACTACAGGCCAATCTCCCTCATGAACATAGATGCAAAAATCTTCAATAAAATCCTAGCAAGCAGAATACAGCAAATCATCAAGAAGATCATACACCATGACCAGGTAGGATTCATCCCAGGGATGCAAGGATGGTTCAATATTTGAAAATCTATAAATATAGTTATACCTTCAAAGATTTGTATTCCTAATATGATTGTATTGTTAAGATCCAAATTAACATATTTTGAGGGTCTTTATTCCACCCACTCACCCTTGTCTGCATGCCAAATCAGCCCCACTTCCTATCATCTTTATATCCACTCTAGTTACCACGGTATTTACTTGGTCTCCATCTTCATTACAACCATGTGAATCTTTTTCTAAATTATCCATGTGGCAACCTGAATAGATTCTCTGCCTCATCCTTAGATCTTTCCATCCATTCTCTTCACTGTGACTTGAAAGAATTTTTTTTTAAATATATCTTAGCACGCCTTTGAAGCCCTTCAACCGCTTGTTACAAATTTAGACAAATGACAAATCCCCCACTGCAGACTCCTGGGGCCTGCTGGCCTGACCAATGCCAGTGGTTCTAGTCTTCTAACCTATCATGCCCTTGCCTGTCCCACTGCCTTATACAGTTTAGTTTTGAGGATTTTCTTTCTTGCTTTCTGGCTTTCTGTCTGACTCAGCCTGCTCTGAGGGTAGGCCTGGCTCAGCTTATGGTACAGGGAATTGAATGCAGTCCCCTGAGCCTGCCTAAGCTTGCCTGACACTTTAGGCTGCTGAGTTATCTCACCAGCCTTAAGGATTTTTTCTTTTGTTCTTTTGTTTTGTGTTCCTCAGACTCTTCAAATGTTTCCTCTGAACCCCTTAGGACTTGTCCTCAGCTTTTTCTCTCTTTGCCCCATTTTTGCATCTCTGCATATCTGAGGCTGACACTGTGTCATTTGATTTCACCCTAAATCAAACCTCTTTAGAAAACAGCACCTTCCAGGCTACCAAGAAGTCATCATCTAGGAACTTGGCATTCAAACACTTAACATTAATTGTCTGCTCAACACCAGCACTGTCTGATCACTTTCTTGTTTTATGGTTATTGTTAGTCTTTTTATTGTTGTTCGTTCATTGTTTTATAATCAGCCTCACCACTACCACCCCAAAAGTATCTCCTGAATCAGGAACATTGTCCATGTGTTACTATTTAATTCTCAATACTAGAATGCTCTAGAATATAGGCATTTCTCATTGAATATTTTTTGGCTGAACCAATAAATGAAGAAATAAAAGACCTTAGCGTGAAGATTTGTCACCACAGCTATTGAAATCCTGACACAAGGAAAAAGCATGAGCATCCAGGAAAAATGCACAGACATCTTCTCTGACTTGGAGATGACAAGATCAGTGGGAGCAGGACTTCTCCAATCACTAGACAGAACCTTTTCCTCCTTAACTGCACTCACATGAAGCAGATTTGGTACTGGGGCTGATTAGAAGATTCATGGGCTAGAAGAGGGCACTGGTTTGGGATCCTGGAGGACTCAAAATATAGAAATTTAAAAAAAAATAAAAATAAAAAATAAAAGAAATATAGAAATTAAAACTTGAATTATACATGAGAGCAATATTATGATTAATATGTATATCCCCAGATTACCATGAATCAGAATTATTATACATCTCATTCAATGTGTGTCAAATTAATATAGCTGTAAATCTTTTCAGTGACAATAAGCCACTGACTCCTCTGGAGGGTGTCAGAAGTTATCACTTAAGTGATCTGAGATCCACACAGTCATCATGACTGTGTCAAAACATCAGAGTAGCTAGGGCAGCTCCTGGTCAAGACGCCCAAGTGGACCCTGGTTTGGTTTGGAGGATGACGAGGGCAGGCAATGTTGGAGCAACTCATCTTGTCCCTATTTGCCTGAAAGGTTGCTGGTTTCAGTACTGCAAGTCCTGTGACCCTAGTATCTCCTAAGTGCTGGGCAAATAGAGACGAATGTTACCCTAAATAGTGAGAGTGCAGCACTGAAGAACCAGCCCTCTGGCCCTACTTGCTTCCTAACTCAAAGGGACTGAAAATTGTAAAATAGTCACCATTTCATTCTGTGATCTTAATTCTCTCCCTCTTAGTAGTCATTAAGGATAATTTGTCTAAAATGTAGCTGCCAGCATTGCCAAGTACCTAAACTTCACACTCATCTTTCTGGTTGCTTCCACCTGGGAGCAGATGTGCCTTTCCTAATAGGTAGGGTCTTGGCCTCTGCTTTTCCGGCACCTGAATCACCTGCCCTGCTGAGCTCCCCTCCACCCCAAGGCCTACATTTTGAGTGTTCCTCTTGCCTTGCAATGGGATTCTCTCACACACATCTCAGCTGTGCTCTCATCTCCAGTCCCAACCCATCTTTCTTCTGCCTCCCATGTATTTCCCATAGTTCCTAGTTCACTGGCTCCTGGTTCTATGTACAGTAGATACAGATTTATTTAAATATCTTGATCACTTCATGTATTTGGCAATGAATAGTTAGCCATGGTATATCCTGAAGCCATCATTTTAGCACTATACTATACAGTTTACATGGCTTAATCCTGATTCAGGAACTCCCGTATGAGAGAGGGAAAAAGAAGAGCGTGAAATGCATGACATGAGTGAGTGAGTGAGTGAGTGAGTGAGTGAGTGAGTGAGTGAGTGAGTGGAATACCCACGACCCGCCACCTGCAAAGGGGCTGACAGTAGGACTCGCTGTCGACAGGCAGAGAGTCTCCTGGCCCTGCTTCCCCCCCTTTCATACTGTGCTATTGACTTTAAGCCTGAATATTTCTTTTTCCTGTAATTTTTAGGCACAATAAGGTCATGAGATCTACTTTTTTATTTTTGGACTGCTCACCTGATAATGTTAGGAGAGTTGTCTGGGATTCTCTTATTAAGAGCACAAAGAGAGTTTGGAGGTGAATATATAACTGGTTTTCCTGAAAGCTGTCATAATGACATCACCCTTGATCATATCTATTTCCTTCTGTTTTGAACAGTAACTTGTTTCTCTACTAAATGAGAAAACATTTTGAAGGATTTGGATGAATCTTCCAACGTACTTTAAATATCTTTGTTAGGGAAGTAGGAAAGCACCCAGCACTTGGTGTACTTGCCACTGAGCCTCCATTATCTTGTTTAATCTTGCACATTCAGGTGCTTAGATCAGACAAATATCCCTACTTCATACGTGAGAAAGCTAAGAATATGAGAGGCTAGGTGACTGTGGGGGCTGTTACTAAACGTGAAGACAGTAGACGAAGGCCCTGCAATCCAAACCCTATCACTCTCTATCTAAGACCTCATGCAAGAAATCCTTACAATTTCCACCAGATGACTGCAGGCCAGTGGCACAATGGATAATATGTCTGATTACAGATCAGAATTTCCACCAGATGAAGCTATCCTTGTTGACTCTTTCGTATTACGTGATATTATACATAATATATTATTTGAAATATCCCAATCATTAATTTTAAAATCCATGCTATTATTCAGCAAAATTTTATTTATTTATGTTATCTATTCATTTGTTTGATATTGGGTATGGCTACACAGTTCAAATTCATAGCCGTTGTTGCTACTACTCCTCCCCTTTTGCTCTTGCTGTTTGGCTGTTTTCCACCATCATGAACTGCTGCCCTTGCCACGTGCCACTTTGCCTTTGAGCCAGCTCAGTGTGGACTGAAATTCCAACAAACTATGAACTAAATAAACCTTTCCTTCCTTAATTTTGGGAGGCGGGTGTTTTGTTTAAGCAATAGGGGAAAAAGTAACTGAGATACAATATAGCATGTGGTACTGAGGACTGAACTCCTCTCCTTGTGCTTGTCAAGCAGATGCTTAGACTGCCAAGCTATCTCCCCAAGCCCAGAAAAAATAAAATAAAATAAGGAGTAATTCCTTAGGACACTGGATAAGTGGGCCATGGTATTTGTGGTGGTGCAACACCCAAAACAGGTGAGTGTGAAGAGAATTGGAGAATTAGGGCACACAATTTCTCATCTGATGAAGCTAAATCAAATGAGTATTCTGTCATGTTAGAAAGTGGAAATAGAGTGGTCACTGCATAGAGTCTCAGAAGCTATTCATTGACAGATGGCTAACTTTGGGCCCACTATGCACAAGGAACTGCCGGAAGTGGTAGGACTATGCCAATGAACAAAACACATTGTTCTCCTTATAGATCTTATATTTTAGTTGGGCAAGGCAGATAATAAACAAAGGAAACAAGGAAATGATACAGTACACTTGGAGAGGTTATATGCTATATGCTAAGGAAAGGTAAAGCAGAGTCATAGAGAGTGACTTGGGACACCAGACAGTTTTGGTTTCACTGTGAATTACAGTAAGTATAATCTGCAGTTGGCTCATAAGTGGCAAGACCACACTTCTCAAAGGCAGTTCAGGAGGTAGAAGAAGGACTATAAGCAGTTTTGAACTATATAGAATTAGAAGGAAAAATTTTGGATGACAATCAGAATAAAACCCTTCCAGAACAAGCTAGACAAATATTTTAAATGTATCAGTGCAAGATGCAGTTTGACAAGCTCAAGTGTATATGCCTCCAGAAGTCAACTTCCAAGCACAAATAGGAAGACAATCTTGATTTAGAGACTGAATTTTCATAGACTATGTCAGTTACTGGCACAGACTGTTACTACCAACAGAAACCTGTTGCAGACTTAGGGCACATTATCAGAAGAGCCCCAGCCTTGAAGAAGGAGATGATAATCATATACCTCCATGACACAAAGGCAGTCTTGGCACACCAGAGATCTGATTTTTACATTCCTTTCTCAAAAACCTTCATAAACTCCCACTAACCTAATAGATTCTAAACTCCTCATCTCACTGTGGCCCCTGCTCTTCCCTCTTCCTGGCTCTGCTGTGGATGAGATCTCTACCTATTGTATCTTTTCCTTCTTGTTTAAGTCTGCCGTCATCTTTCAAGACCTGGTTCAAAATATCACTTCCCATAAATTTCTTTCATTTTTTCTAATACATTTAAGACAGGGTCTGCAGGGTCTGCAGGGTTTCACCACATAGGTCGGACTCGTAGTGATTCACCCGTTTTCAGCCTCCCAAGCGCTGGGATTTGAGGTGCGCACCACCACGCTCAGTCTCAATCAACATCTCAGTGCACCTTGGGTGCCGGGCCGGCATGGCACGCTGGATATCCAACCCTGCTGCATTCTGCCTAAGCAGGAGCTTCAGTCTGCTGAGCTATCTGGCGAGCCTTCCATAAATTCTTCTAAAAACACTCTTCTTACAATACTTCCTACTCTGCAGGATTCTCCAAGTACGTGATCAGCACTTATTACACTTGTCGCTGCCAAATACGCTGTGTTGGGATTACTTTGGTGAATAAGACTTATGCATGCACCTCTTGCAGTCATGAGGCAGCTTCTGGAGCTTGATTATTGTGGGCGTGGATGCTGCACGTGCCCTGGCGCAGGTAATTTGCATCATAACGTAAGGTGGGAAGAGAAGCGAGTTGCTTGAGCTGCTGTACTCCCCCTTTTTCTCTCTGCTCTATGCCTCTCTGCTCAGCTGCCTTGGAGCCAGCTGAGTATGGACTGAAACCTCCAGTCACTCTGAACTAAATAAACCTTTCCTTCCTTCATTTTGGGTGTCGGGTATTTGGCCGAGCAATGAGAGAAGAGTAACTGAGACAGCTGGGATTACAGGTGTGCACCATCACGCCCAGTCTCAATTGCTCTCTCAGCATGCCCCAGGGGCGGGGCCAGCACCGCAGACCTGGGGATCAAACCTCTGGCCCCTACACTCTGCCTAAACAGGTGTTTTAATCCACTGAGCTATTGGTCCAGCCCTCATTCTTTCTTTGTGAGCAGTTTCTTTCCCTTTCGCTGTATCTATTATACCTTATTTACTCTTTCAGCTTCTTAAACTAGAGAAACAATACAGTGTTTGCACATGTAAGTCTGATTTATTTCACTTATGAATATGGGCTTTCTATTTACCTATAAAAGCCCTGACTATGTCTTTTTGTAGCTGAATAATACTCCATTGTATAAACCTCCGGCCACTGTTGGCTGAGCAACTTGACCCTGGCACTTGACAGGTAGCATTTCAGTCACCACGTAGGCCCTCCAGTGACTGTAGCTCCTCCACCCCATTGATGAACAGTGGCTAAGTGAAACTGATACCATGTGAGTGGACAAAAGATGCTGAGTGAGAGTGTTAGGAGTTCAGCCTACCTTTCTTGTTTTTGAATTCAAAATAGGAAGACATAGATAGCACGCTGAAGTTTATATTCTCTGTAACCTGAATTTTATCAAGAAGACCACTTGTGATTTTTTTTTAATGTACAGAGTCTACAGGGTCTCACTACACAGATCAGACTCATAGTGATCCTCCTGTTTCCAGCTCCCAAGCACTGGGATTACAGGTGGGTGCCACTATGCCCAGTCTCAGTTGCCATCTCAGTGATCCTTGGAGGGGCACTGGCACAGCTGAGGATAGAACCCTGGTTGCTGTGCTTGCATAAGCAGGCACTTTAGTCGATTGAGCTATCTGGCCAGCCCATTTGTGATCTTAGTAAGGAGGTAAATAAGTACTCTCATTTTTAAAATCCATGAACTGAAGAATAAATTCTATAAGGTAAATATGTAGTAAATATGTAGTCAAGAAAGGAGGGCCCAAACTACCTGTAGAAGAAAGGAACCAAAAAGGTGTCAGAGGAGCCTAAGGCCAAACAGAGAAGAGAGGCAGCAACTTAAAACCACTACCTTCCCAAAGACTAATAGGGCAAAGAATAGGGTGGCACTACTAGATTCTCAAAGACCCAGGTAGAGTCACCAAAGGGCAGAGCTGCCTGGAAAATTTAGGGGCCATGGAAGGGAGGGTTCATCTGAAGGCAGCTAGAACTGTGCAAGAGACTTGTCCTCTGTTGGAGACAATTTCCTAAGCAGAGAGAAGCTGGAGAAACACTCTGGCTTCTCTTGGTCTCAGGCCAACCTCTCACCAGCACTTCCTAGTGGTTGAATTTAGCTAGGGACCAGTTGGTTACAACCTGAAATCAACCTCCAGGGTTGCAGAGCAAGGAAAGGACAGCAGGGAGAAGGACCTGATACAAGAGGCACATGAGTAACTCAAGGACTTTTTGGTGATGGTTGTTCTGTACTCCTGTTCTGTTCTGTTCTATTTTTCTGTTCTACATTGTTTGACCTTCTGTGCCCTTGTAGTTCCTGAGTTTGCACTCACTCCAAGCTCCATGTCATGCCCCAGCACAGAAGGCTGTGGCATCTTGGAGGGCCTCTACTTAGGGACAGATGGATAGGAACAGTTACCATAAAGGGACCTACAAGGTGCACATGTAGGACAGGTGAAGATTTAACTAAGATGGAAAAAAAGTGGAGCACAGGAAGTAGCACACAAGAAAGGCCCAAGAGGCTGGTGATGCATAGACAATTCAGGGAAAGAAAAGTTCAAGGGCCCAGAAAGTGCACTATGACATGGAGCAGCAGCAATGGCCTGAATCCTAGGCGGGACTGACGAAGGTCTGAAATGTGATGGGGTTTTGACTCCAGAGGTAGTGACGGTTTGGTTGAATGAAAGTTTCTTTTGTATTTAAGCAGGACTAAGCAAAGATACTTTATTCTGGTTCTTGCTTTTATAGTTCTGCTTACACTGCCTCTGGGAGTGTCTACTACCTCTTTTTCCAATATTGGAAAAAGCAAGCGCTTTGATCCACTGAGCTATCTGGCCAGCCCTTGCATACACCTGTGTAGCCTAGAGTCCCAGAATCCACTGGACATGTCCATCACCCCAGATGATTCTTCTGTCCTTCCTAGTAACAAAGGAACCATGGCTTCCAAAGGGAACCATCACTCTGATGTTTTTCCACCAAAACAATTTTTTTTATTCATTTTATTGAGAAACAAACAGCAATGAGACAGTTTCACAACAAATTAATAGGACAGTTTCAATAATTAATACATTGTACATTATTGTCTTTGTAGTGGTTATTCATAGTTCAAGATGCAGATATGATATTCCATCCAAACACCATTAGTACAAATCTTTCTTCTCACTGAAGTAAGAGAAAGTAGCTGTATACCTATCCTAACTATTTTGTAGATACAGATACAAAACGGACCTTCACTTGTATCCCCTTTTTTTATTTAGTAAAACATTTTTTAAATTTAAATGAAATAACATTGTGTGTTTTGGCAAAGTGTGTAATTTTTAATTAACATATTAATGTTGACGTTAGCTCACATTTTTTGCACACACTGGTATTACTTCTGTTTTATTCCTTGATTACATTTCATTGTATAAAATTTCCTGTGTTCTTATCACATTTCCACTTAATTGACATATGGGTTCTTTTCAGTTTTTCCATTATTTAATGAAGCTAGTATGGATATTTTTTGCAAGTTTTTAATTTTATGTAAATATTAAAGATTGCTATATCTGTATCACAGTGCTATGATCATTACAACCCACTCACAAGCTGTTGTGGGGATGCAGTGGGGTGAAGCATAGAATACTCTTACCACAGTACCTCAGTGCCGCACAACACTTAGCTGGTGAGACCCAAAGAAAGAGGGCTGGGGAGATGGCTCAGCGGAATAAGTGCTTCCCTGGCAAGCACAAGGGCCTGAGTTCAATCCTGGTTCCACCAAAAAAAAAAAAAAAAAAAAAAAGACCCAAAGAAAGATTCAATTCTATGCCTCGAGAATTTGAGGAGGACACTGGAGAGCACATTTGAGCATGGCTTGAAGGGAGCAGGAGAGGTTGAGAGGTAATTATAATGCCGAGTAAATGGGTTTTCAAGCTCTCTGTTCAGCACATGACTACATCTAGTACAGCTGCAATACGGTAGTATATTTTTATTGGAGCATTGACTAAGGTGGGGAATAGAACAACAGGAGAGAATGAAAACTGCACCAAGATTGTGCATTTCAGACGCTAAGGTCAAGCTTTTATCCTTTTCCAGTGGGTAACATACAATCACAGAAGGATTTGCAGCAACAGGAAACGTTCTTAAATTTACATTTTAACATACTGGAAAAATTCCAGTAGCAGCACAGAAGTGCAGAAAATGTTATAATGTGAAACTTGAAGGGTCGGCCAGATAGCTCAGCAGATTAAAACACCTGCTTAGGTAGACACAGGGACTGGGGTTTGATACCAGGTGTGCCATGAGGGCCCACCCCTGGGGCATGCTGAGACAGTGATTGAGACTGGGTGTGGTGAGCATGCTTGTAATCCCCATGAGTCCCATCTGTGTAGTAAGACCGTGCACTACATACATATGTACCTACATACATACATACATGAAACTTGAATTCCACTTCACAAACAAAAGGCTTAGGATGGAGTTGGTGGTAAAGCTGCCAGCTCCTTTGGGAGTAGGGCTTCAGAAACAACTGACCAAGTTTAAGCCCCTCTCCCACGGTGGCCACTGTGTCCACAGTTTGGTGCACATAGGTGGGGTACCAAGGACCAGCTATAACCCCAGCTCAGACCAGCTCTATCTAATCTTCTCCTCTCCCTGTAGCTCAACTGGTGTTTCCATTTCTCAGCCCTACCTCTTGTCTTGCCCAGTCCCACTTCTGTTCTTTTCCCTCCCAGATGTCAATTCCAATGAGCTTCTCAACATTGATCTGAGTTTCACTTAGTCTGCTTCCCAGGAACACAAGGAGAGTGGATTGGATTGAAAAGAACAAAGGAACAATGTGGTGTGCAAGTGTGATGCTTAAGCCTGACGTATCAACCTGATTGGTTTGGGAGCCGCACAGGGGGTTGGTAGAGTGCACTTCCAGAGGTGAGGTGGGTGGATAATGAAGGGGTGACTTGAATGCCGTATCTGATCCCTTGGCCCTTTCTCTCTGGTACTCTTCCACAGGTCTACGGCCCAGCCACCATGAGCTCTGCAGCTTTGCTATATGATGCTTCATGATGCCCTTTTACCATTATGTTTTTTATTTTGAAGCCAGTTTAGCACAGACTAAATCTCCTTAAAATGTGAGCTAAATTAAACCTCTCCGTTAAGTCACAGAGTTGGGTACTGAGTTGCCACTGGTCAGGGCTGAAAAGTGGTGAAAATGAAATGAATCGATTACAGGCTATTGTAAAATTCTGTCCTTCATCTGCAAAATAGATCATCTAAGAGGAAATTAACCCCTTTTGAACACTTCAATGAGCGTTTTCTAGACTTTTCTTTTTAAAAAATCTATGTATTTAAGCAAATTTTTAAAATAAGATCAGAATGAAGCTGATTTTAATAATTTTGATATCTTTTATTTTTCACCTTTTATAATCACCCTTCAATATCCATAGAAAATTATATCCAGGAACCTCTAAGGTTGCCAAAGTCTTCAGAGGCTCAACTACCTAATCAAAAAGTATGTAGTATTTACACATAATCTACCTACTCCTTCCTTTACACTTTAAATTATCCCCTTATATTTACAATAATACAATATAAATGTGAGGTAAAGAATCGAAATACTTCATTGTTTAGGGAATCATGACAAGGAAAAGAGTTCATATACATTCAGTACCAATAAAAATATTGTAGGCCTCACTATTAAAGCAAGAGCCAGAGTTGGCTGAACCCACAAGTGGAGAAGCTACAGGCAGAGCGACGAATACCTTTCCTTCACATTGCCCATGACAGGAAGAGAAATAAACTTACAGAAGGCAGCTCTGTTCACCACTATACCACAAACGCTGCACAAGAAATAAACTTAATAAAAAAGTTCATGGGGTCACTTGGATTTTTATTCAAAATATGAATCAACTGTTGATATGAGGAAATTTGGGATCATGGCAACTCATAGGAGGCAGGTGACCAAGGTCCTGCCTTCAATTGCAAGACTGTACAGCCATCAGACACACACTCCTGACCTTGCTTCCCAGTGATCCCACCCCTGGTGGCTGTACTCGATATCCTGGCTGCAGATAATACCCACCAAATAGATGCAACATATAAAGAATTACCATACAATGAATACCTCTGTTCTCACTGTCCATTTCAGACAAGAGACCATTACTGTTACCTTGGAATCGCTCATGAGCACCCTACTGCATTCCAAACACTTCTGCCTCAAAATCTATAATCACTACTTGAATTATGTCTTTGTTTCCTTGACTAATTTGATAGTCATACACATATATCTGCATCCTTAAACTATACACATAAGGGTAGTCATGTATGTTTTCAAACTTCGTATAAAGGGAATCATTATTTCATGTATTCTTCGGTGGCTTTTCATTCAACAATATAATCCTGAGATTAACTCTCCTTTCGTGGAAAGAAGATTGATTTTGTCAACTGCAGATTATAAACACCATTACATATGATGTTAATAAAAGCGCCAGGTAGTCAGGAGTCAATAACCTCCCTAATGCTTCCCAAGAGGAAAGAGATATTTACAAATTGCCGTCATGGTTTCCATCATGTAATGGTCATGCTGGAAAACATTGTTCTTTTCCATTCTTCTCACTACCCCGCTTCCTACAGAGATGGGCACTCTTACTAATATCACCATGGAAAAAATGTGTTCAGTAAAACATCCTGCTTGGTGAGCCCGGAGTCCAGCACCTCTGTATCTGGAAGGGAACAGCTGTGGCAGTCCAGACCTGTCCCTCTCCCTTTTGCTTCCCTCCTGCCCTGCTAAATGGTACATTTCCACAACCATCTGATGGACACCAAGGAGCCTCCACCATCATCTGCTAAGTCCCTCCTGTATGCCGCTGCCCTGGGCCAGACACCTGAGCAAGACATCTTCAGCTCTCAAGGAGACAAATGGTCTTGGAGAAATGACCATGCTCTGATCTTATGGGCTTGTAATTTTACTGACATCTTCTTTCTGACCCCAAATCTCCAAATCTAAAGGGCAAACTCACTAAGAAGAAAGGCCACCTCAAGAGCTACTGACCCTCACTTCAGCCAGATAAAATGAGAGCCCATTCTGTCAGCTTCTACATTTAGCACTTTAACTGTGCATGCTGCTGGGGATTTTTCCACAATGAGAGGAGACAGAATTAGGCCCCTCTACAGGCCAGCAGGCCATGGAGCAACCTGGATTCCAAATGTCAAGATTTCCACCCAAGGGCCTCCAGTCTTTTTCTCACATCACTGTCTGCAAAGTCATAATTAACAAACCAAGGATTTTTATTTCCCAAGAATATTTTTCCTGGGGACTCTTGGAGGAAATTCCAGCTTTGTACCAGGCATTCTTCTCTGCTGTGACATCCCCAGACACTCAGTACCTTATTTTTGAGGTTTCCCTAAACATCTCCAAGACACCAGTGTGTGCCACATTAGCTTTTCTCACAACACCTGTAACATACCACTGCCTTCAATTCTAGCCAGGTGTGTTCCCTACTAAACTATGAGCACAGGGGAAGCACCCAGGGAATTAGAACTTGAGGGTTGTCCTGAGTTTTCTCCTCCTGGCCCACACCCACAGATGCCCTGGAAGGTTGGCCAGCCATGCAACTCAAAGCTAGAGGGTCACTCCAGGGAACAGAGAAGGGAGAACATCTTGCTCTGGAAAAGATGCTGATGAACATGAGGAACAGCTCAGGCCAAGTCCCTGAGACAGAGTGAAAGCCCGAACTGAAGACACCAAGGGCTAACATTGATTGTATGATGTTGGGCAAGGGAATTCTGGGAAACAGAGCCAAAAATAAACCCCAGACTACAATAAACCATAGTGCTCAAAGGCAACCTAAAAGACAGAAGTCTGAGCTAGTGGGCTAAAATAGGGAAGAGTGAGCTGGCTTCTAACTAAAATTTGAAAAGCCTTGAATGCCATGCTGTGAAATTCAGATATTATTCTGAGTCAAAAGTAAAATGAGGTCCTGGCACCTGAGGTTAATTAGCTTCCCCCAAATAAAGGCCGGCATAATAAGACTAAGAGGAGCAAAGTCACTTCTCACATCAACAGGAATTGAACTTGAACTCTGTCTCAGACTCCAGTATTGAGAAAAGTAATGATGCAGCTCATCTTAGCACACAGGTGAATCAATTCCATCAACTTAACCCTACCTGGAAGCTTTCAAACAGAGAAAGAGAGACGAAGTCAGGCCAGTTGGGGAAGTCAGGCGCCTCCTCCTCCACTTCCTCACTAACATCTCACTCATTCTCTGAACCTTACCGTTGCTCTTTACAAAATAAGGCTCTGGCAGTTTCCTTAGGGAATTCATCCTCTCTAAAGCCAGAAAGCATATTTCAGTTTATTTTTTCCAAAACAACCAGAATAAAAGTAGCAATTTTGCCTGTTGACAGTTTACGAAGGGCTTCGTAAAACCCTTGAAAGCATCCATATTCCCCACATGTCGAACATGACGCTGAGCAGAGCAGGAGCTCACAGTATTTGACACATGTCTATGGGGATCTGGAGCCAAGAGGGCTTTGCCTGGACAATTTCTAAGAAACATGGACACAAGATAGAGATTATCTAAAACTGAAATCATCCTGGTGAGCCCTGCCTGCTGCTCATATCCGTACATCTCAAAGTCCATGAAATTGTACTAAAAGTTTCTACACCAAATGATGTGGTGATTAACTTACTTTATAAAGTTACCATGAACAAATATGAAAAAAAAAAATGCATGCAGAGGATCCAGGCCCATACAGTCGCTTAATTTCTTATAGCCCAACACCTTTATGTTACAGAAGTAAAGATACCAAAGCCCCCAAAAAAGGACTAGACTTAATTCAGGTAACACTTCTGAGTAGAGGGAGAACTGACAAATAAAATCACATCTTCAAACCTAAGATAGCATGTCACAAACACCGATAAGAATACGGAGCATGCGCATGCGTGTGTGTGTGTGTGTGTGTGTGTGTGTGTGTGTGTGTGTTAGAATAATGAAACTACTATAAAATGGGGGTAAATTTCACCTTAAATACTAAGGGAGAAAATACAAACAACCAAAAAGAAAAACTGTTCCAATAGCTGGCACATGCCACAGACTACTAAGACCCTAGTTAATTACACACAATTTATGAAAATGTGAAATGAAGCTAGTCAGCCCGTAGGGCGGCTGAAGCTCCCACCTCACCTGGAACACTAAAGCTAAGAGCATGCGAAGTTAGAAGGATCAGGTTTGCTAAACTGAAGAAAGATGAGAGGATGAAGTGTGGTGCTGCAAAGGCTCCCAGTGGAAAATAGCACGTGCGGTCAGGGGAGCCCCACAGCCCTGCTGCTCTCTCGGGCACACGTGACCACCTGAGAATCTTTACACATGTTCAGAACATGATAATTTGCTCTCTGAGCTTCTGTTTCTACAGCCCTCAAAAGAGGAGACAAAGACCCATTTTGCAGAGTATAACACGAACTGTCTCAAAATCCCCTGGGTAAAGTGTGGGCTTACAGAAATGTAAGAATATTGTTACTCAAATTTTGATGAAACCAGAGAAGCTTGCTTGTAATTCTGCAGTGTCATGTACCTGTTTTTTGTAACAAATGACAAAAACATTCCACAGAGGAATAGCAGAACATTCTCTTCAAGAGGGAGTGGAGAGAGGTATTTAACAACCTATCAAAACAACCATACATCTTACTGCCTGCCAGATCAGTAACCAAACCACAAATTAAAATGGTAACATGAGAAAAAAAAAATCACAATCTTTAGAATAATGAGATTCCAGTGTACCATACATCTTCGGGAATTATCTAAGCAGTTTCTTCTCGAAGATGACTTTTGGTGGAAGCTGGTCAGCATGTAATACCCATCTGAACTGCTTTACATCACATTGTTCCTGAAGATGTCACCCTGAGAAGAACATTGCTCTGAAAATAAGAATGCTGACTTCTCCTGGCTCTCTTCTTACTCCCCTGAGCTCTGGCCTCAGGCACATCCTGCCCCCTCTGTGTGTCTCTGCAGAGTTCTTACCTGGGAAGTGAAGACTACAGAGTGGTGTCCTGGGTCCCGCCCTCTTCAATTCTGAATCTCCCTTTCTAGCTATTGATTTCATTTGCTGGCTTCCTAACGTCTCTGGATGTTAAATCATCAGGAAATGGGAGTGTTAGGTTCTTTGGGTTCCTCCTATTCTCTGGACCATTCCAGGAGAAAATGAGAATAAAAGCCAGCTTATAAACATCTCATCCTCAACATTTCGCTTTGGTCATTTGTCCTTTTGCATCATTTCCCCTTTCTGCAGCCTTCAAACTACCGCATTGTTTATATCAGAATACCAGTGCTCTCTGTATTGATCTTATATCGCCCCTCTCAAAACGGGGATGCAGGGAACTACGCACTTACATATGCTGCTTGATATACAATGCTGATGAAAACTAAACGGTGACAACTCTCATCTGATGTAAAGAAAGACATAAGAACTATTTCTCATGTTTAATCATCAATTGTGCAGATATATTTTGCATAGCCCTGAGAGAAAATTAGGACCCATTAGTTACAGGGTAAAAATTTTACTTTTTAATTTTAATTTTTAAAAATCATATTTATTTATTTATGTAGTTGGTACAGGCTCTTGTTATGCAGTTCAGACTCATAGCAATCCTCCTTTCTCAGCCCCTCCAGCTCTGGGATAACAGGCATGTGCCACCATGTCCAGTTTCAGTGGTCAGCACAGCACACCCAGGGTTCTGAGCCAGCAGGGCATGTGGTACCTAGCATTGAACTGGGGTCCTTGCATTTACCAAATAGGTGCTTAGGCTGTTGAGTTATCTCCCCAGCCGAGAGAATTTTAACATACTACACATCTGCCCATTTCATGCTATTCACAAACAATGCCACTGTAATAAAATATTCATGGCCGTGAAATATTTTCTTAGTACTAATCAAGTAGCATGTTATTATCTGACCATGCATGTGGTCAGAAGGGATGGTGTGTGACGATCTGACCTAGGTCTTGGCAACAACAGTCTTGGAGGAAGCCACACCCAGAAGCAAGTATGTGATCACTCCAGGGACCACAAAGAGAACAGGAGAGCCATAAGGACAGATTTTACAGGGTCTATGCTGCAGAAGCCTTCATATCATGCAGATTCATTAGGATCCCACTTCTAAAACCAATACCCTTGCAAAAGAGCTACCGCAGCTTGGGCAATGGCATTGGGATACTTCCCAATGATGAATGTTTTGAAATCTAGGTGCTCCCCCTCCATAGCCTCATGCAGTCACAGGTCAGACTTCTATAATTTGTTTTTTTTTTTATTTTTATTGAAGTACAAATATCAATCAGACAGTTTCAAGACACCTTAACAATACAGATTCGATAAATTAATACATTGCAAACTGTTTTCATACTGTCTTGGTATCGTACAAGGTGCATACATGATATTATATTTACAGATATTATTTTAGCAGATGTCTATTATCAGTAAATTAGAGTGTAGCTGCTTACTATCTTATTTTTTATACATGAATTATATCAAAAATTCAATAATTATTTTCCTAGTGGATGACCATAGTACTAGAAGCCGACATACTATCCTGTCCAACCACCATTAGTGCAAATCTTGCCTCTCATAGAATTATGTAGAAGCACAGTGTTATCTATCCCAACTGTACTGTTTATACACACACATCATGATTTTTTCTTTCTATACCCCTTCCTTTGTCTACACCTGTCAAAGGTGGGCACTCCATTGTCATTCAACTAACTTAGGTGCTTGAACTCGACACCACAGTCCAACACAGTCCAGCATTCTACAATGATAGTGAGTTATTCAAAGAAGTTGTCGACCATAGCCATTTACAGTTCAGCTTAATATTATGGCCCCATGATGTATACTTCATTTTTATACTTTTCTGCTGAATGTTTAAGACCTAGATAGATCAAGACTTATATACCAACACATGAACTTTATATTTCCTATGTGGTCAGTGAAGTCCTCTCAGGGTTTATCTTGTAGTATAATTTGTGATTAATTCATAATCTAATGCTGGTAGTATGGGTGTGAGTGCTTCTAGGTTTAGGAGTCTTAGTGCTACAACCACCCTGGAGCAGATAGCCTGAATGCAACATAAGGAGAGAAGAGAAGCTTGCTCTCTGCCCCTGCTCCTCCCTTTTACTCTTGCTGTGGTACTGTTTTCCACCTCATTGAACTGCTGCCCTCTGCCATGAGCCACCTGCCTTGGGGCCAGCCATGTATGGACTGAAACCTCCATAAACTGTGAGCTCAATAAGCCTTTCCTTCCTCAATTTTGGGTATTGGGTATTTTGTGCCAGAAATGAGAGAAAAGTGACAGAGACAACGTATGTGCTCATTTAGTGTTCTTTTAACAGGAACAAACAAGAAATAAAATCAAGCAATAGATTATTTTTAATGAAAATATAGGTAATTAACATGATGAAACACTGTAAGAATAATAATAATACAAATATCTACTTACATGCTAACATTTTTGTAATATAGTAGAAAATTAGTAAATGATGACAATCTCAATCATAGAAAAAATTTGGACTGCTATATGCACTTACTTGTTAACTGCACAATTATAAATTGTATAATTTATAATTATACAAGTATAAAAATTAAACTTGTTTTCACCTTACATATATGTGTTTTCTTTTTTTAATTTTTTTTACTTGTATTAGGACATGCTTGCAACACATAATGATTACATCCACCATAGGGAATTAATACATGCACATAACATATTCCAATACTTTTTCCTCCTTTCCTCCACTCCTCTTTTATTTTCTAACCTCAGTTTCACTTATTCATAAGAACTCACAAAAGTCCATTATCATATATACATATTGAAAACCAGACTAATAGGCCATGGAGCATAGAAAACATAAGACAGTTGTACTAAGTCAAAGTATACTTTTAGATACACTGTCCACGTGTATTTTTTAATTTTAAAAAATCAACACACATTGCTTAATCAACACACATTGCTTAAATAATATTTTGCAGTTAGAATATATAAGAATTGATTAGTCTTTTTGGTATTTAATTAATCCTTCACTCCAAAACTGAGGCTCTAGTAAACTGATGATCTAAAATATATAAAATGCTCATCCCCGCTTCCAAGTAACCTCCTGCCACATAAAAACATTGAGCTAACCTCAAGACTCTGTTGCATACTCTGGATATTTAAGACCAGCCATACTGGGAAGCTATTTCCTAGTATGAGAGATTAGAAAGACAATCCCACAGTAATGGCAAGAATTTTGATGGGCACAGCAGCTCTAAAGCAACACATTCAAAAGGACAATATGACCGGGGAGATGGCTCAGTGGAATAAGCGCTTCCCTGGCAAGTGCAAGGGCCTGAGTTCAATCCCTGGTTCTGAAAAAAAAAAAGACAACATAGCTGAAATGGCACTTGAACTCTGTAAATAATAAGCAGGATAGAACCCTACCCAGCTCAGGTGAGCTCTGTAGTTTGTTTTCTCTTTGTTATTCTTCCCCTTTACTAAAACAAAGACTCGCCTTTGGGTCTCCGGAGGCCCAAGCAGTACTGTTGTTTGGTGAGCAGTTTGGTGGCATTGCAGAGGATGAAAGAGCACTTGTTAGCTCTATATCTAAGTGCACCACCCACTCCAGGCAGGACAAACACAATTATTGTGAGTTGACAGATGAGATTTATAGATGCAGAGGTAGAGGACAAGTTGAAAATTAACGAAGTGTCATACAGAGTTATAATGAAGATAATGAATGTAATCAATTTTGCCTAAAGAACAGCTCAAGGATTGTATTTTCAAATGAATTTGTGGAAGAATAAATACACTTAATTAGAGGCCGGTGCTTTCAAATATCAGGTAGTGAATACGAAGAATGCCAAATGCTAATCTTCGTAACTCACAGGAGTGTTGCAGTTTAGTTTTAAAGATAATGGGCCCCAAAGTCCTTTGTACCTTTCAGGGGTTGTTATTGTAGTCATGAGTGATAATAAAAATGTTGTTTATTTATTCTCCAATTTCTTAAAAGCACTAACTTCACCACCAGTTGCTGTTGCCTTTCCTGTTACGATATTCAAAAACATGTTAAGAGACATCATTTTCTTTATTGAAAAAAACAAGTCAACATTGAGAGCTCCACAGAAATATGTAAAATATGAGGAAAAGCATTATCTCTGAACTCGCTATGTAAGACTTTCCTTTAATGTGCTAAAACTATTATATCCTAAAGGGAAATTCAAACTACCAAGCCACTTGTAATCAAAGCCACTTCTGAGACAACGAAGAACTCAAGTCTGAAAAAAAAAATGCATTTTATGAAATGATTATGCAGACAGCCAACCTGGGAATTTCCACATGGCTTTCACTGGTGATCTACAAAAAGAGTATGAGGACCGTGTTTTATTGATAACAGCTCTGAAGCTAAGCATGATAAGATGATCTTCCAAGACACCCCAGGTAGAAATTTTCAGGGCCAGGGCTCCAATCTATTTCTGTTCGTGCCTTTTCTACTTTAAATGGGCTTCCGGGCTTAATCTGCCACAATACCTCACAGGTTTACTACTTGAAAACCCCTGGTTTCTACATAATAGTAGCTTATGGAGGACTCCCAGACATGGAAGGTCCTTCTCTGCCCGGCTGGTAACCTCCTGGTTGCCTAACTCATGACTGCAGTGAAGTCACAGTTATCCTAATTGCCCATCATCACATGATCAAGCCATGCAGGAAAGGTGTTTCCTCCCAAAGCTCGAGCAGTTGTACCATTGTTTACAATGGAAAATAACATTGAGGACTGCCCCGGGATGAAAGCACCGGTCATGTCATTTAAAGTCAGGTTCTGCTGACAGGAAAATGTGCAGGTTCCTGATGCATACAGTTGGTTTGTTTTTGTCAGATTTATTCAGGCTCCATTTCAGTTGAAAATAAAAATAAGAGCCAACAAGATAGCTCAGTGGACTAAGCACTTGCTTTAGGCAAGCACAGGGACTGGGGTTTGATCCCTAGCACCCATACCACTCCAGCCCCACCCCGAGGCATGTTGATCCAGCAACCGAGTCCGTGGGTGGTGGTGCACACCTGTAATCTCAGCACTGGGAAGGATGAGACAGGGCGATCACTCTGAGTCCAAGCTGCATAGTGAGACCCTGTACCAAATACATAAAAAAAGAGAAAAGAAAATGAAAACAGTGAATCAAGGCCTACACATACATACCTTGTTAGAGGTAAGAGAAAAATGTTTTCCCAAACCAGAGAGAAAACTTTGTGAAGCATTTGGGGGCAATACAAAAGGCTCTAGTTTTATAATGCCATAAGGCTGAGTTTTAAAATAAATATCTTGTTAGCATGAAAACCTCTTTGATCCTTAATTTCTCCAATAGTTTCTATAGATTTCACAGCCTGTCTTGGGAGACATAGGATTCAAATCAAGATTTCAAGTTACAGCCGCATGGATGTGCATTTAGCAGGCCCATGGGCAGCACCTGCAGAGGGTCAGTGGGCTCCTGACTGTGTCCTGCAGGAAACCTGAGTCCCCGTAGTGGTAAAGAGTACCTGAAAGAGAGCTTTTAGGAAAAGAATATGTTGATGGAATATAGATGGCCACATCCAACGTTCTTAGCACAAACCACTGCATGACTCAAAGGTTCTGAGACAATAGATTTCCAGAAAGAACAGATTCAGTTTCAGGAGGAAAACCAAAATCCTGAAAACTTCCTGAATTCATTTTAATTAACTGAGTTCTTTATTTGACCCTCACTAAGCATTTATACTAGCCAGATACTGGGGGATCCTATCCACAGGAGAATTTAGAGTCCAGAGGAGGAGACAGACATACAGGCACCTACACAAACAATGTCAAGCAGTAAACCAAGTGGAGTGGGTAGATTTTATTTTTAATGTTAATGAGGGCTGGTTTTTTTAAGAGTGAATAAAAACTAAAGCAAGAACTCGACAAGCTTAAGTTTGCAGTTGGGTCCCTAGAATTAGGTGATTTATAACATGTTTGTCCCATGAGGCAATGTTCCCCTTGGTCTCCTTTGTTACTTCCACATCATTTCTCCTTATAACTCCATGTTTCATAATCAAAAATCTCCTCAGCTTCCTAAAGCAGTTGCCATTAGGCCCACCTCATTGGTTTATGTGTTTAGAACTGAGCGCTGCTACTCTCACCACCTCTCTTATCACTCATCGCCACGATGCCCTCATTCATACAGACTGCCCATCCAGGGCTCTGAACTCTCCACTGTCTTCTCCAAAAACTCCTTCTGTTTTATGGACCAATATTAACCCATTCTGGAATTTCTATTCTGAGCATCCCACCCCCAGAAACCCACCTCCTCTTTTACACCTTACACCTCTACCGTACCTACACCTGCAATGCCGTAGTCCAAGAAGAACTCCAGTTTGTTCAGTGTATAATTTGCTACTTTCCTTTACCTCCATGTACTCATTTTCCTATTATCAAGGTGGCTTCTTGTAATCTATTTCATAATGACTCCCTTGCCCCTTCCATTTCCTTGACTCTCTCCACCAGTCTACCCTAGACTCTAACCAGGTCTTCAGTTTTGGGTAAGGATCATAAAGATTAAATATATATATATATATATATGGAATTAGAGACCGAGACAGATTGTTTCTGGGTATGGCAACAAATTCCTTAAACAATGAGTTGAAAGGTTATTGTATATACATTGTAATAAGTAAGTTTAAACAAACAAACAAACAAAAAACGGCCGGTGAGATCAGTGGTCTAATTGCCTGCCTAGGCAAGTGAGGGGACTAGGGTGGTATCCATGGTACTACATGCCACGCCAGCCCAACCTAAGGGTACTCAGAGCCGGCAACTGAAACCGGGCGTGGTGGTGCATGCCTATAATCCCAGCACTGGAGAGGCTGAAAACAGGAAGATCACTATGAGTCCTAGGTGCGTAGTGAGACCCTGTACCAAATACATAAATTTGAAAAAATAAATAAATAAAATAAACGTAGAAGAGGAGGGCAACCTGAATTTATATCTAAAAATTAAAACTTCTATCTTAAAAGTAAGGTAATTTAATACCTAAATAATTGTGATAAAGGCTAGATCTATAATATAATGAAGAAGGACCTTTCCTATTTGCATGAGCACATTACTTAATGCCTTGTATATACAGCACTCTAGGTTTCTAACAAAATCAGACTCATTTTTTTTCAGTTTTAACTTTTTATTAGTGTTTGCATTCATCATGACTAATATTCCTTGTGGAAAGTCAATACTCTTGATTCTTTTTTTATCCCTTTTCTCTCTCCCCTTCTTCCCTCCATTTCTTGATCCCCTTCTGTAGAGGACTCATACCATCCAGCTAAACATAGTGAGGTGCTGGGTGGGGAAGGCCACCTGAGGATTGTTGCCAATAGCATAAAAGGAGAACTGGAGGGGAAGATGGCATGCTGTTGACTCTCCCAGTTTTCCTGATATGAAGAAAGCTGTTTGCATTGCTGGAGGAGTCCAGGCTCTCACTGTCACTGAGCGTGGCTGCAGCTCTCTCACGGGGAGCTCTAGGCCTTCCCTTTAGCGTTGCTTCTTGGTTCCAGTGTGGGTCCATCAGCCTCTGGCTATGTCCTCCTGGCTCCAGTGCAGATCGCTCGACCTGCTGGCACAAGCCCTTCAACCTGCTTGTAGATACATTTTAGCTTCTATCACTGACCTTTTCGCCTTCTTAGTGCTAATCCTTGATACAGACTTGCCTGCAATGTTGTGGGCCCTAGACCTCCCGCAGGAGTCATGAAGGAGTTGACCTTGTGCGCTAGTTCTTCATCTGGACTCACCCAGGACATTTCCCTGGGATCCAGGCCCTCAGCTGGATTCCATGAGTCTCCACTACATGGACAGATCCAGACTCTTCTGAATTTAGCTTTTTGGGTGAATATTATAGAATAATCCTGTAAATTATGTGCCCATATGTATTAAATCTATGCCCTGGCAACCTGTGACTAAAATACCTTCCCATTTGACTATAATGGTTCTGTCTGCACAGGGCTGGAAAATATCTTTCAGTTCACCAATGTCCTCCTCAATTTCCTTTTTCAAAGTGATGTAATTTTATTGTGAAGCTCTTTCACTTTCTTAGTCAGGTTAATTTCTAGGTATTTAATTTTTCTTATTACTACTGTGAGTGGCATCATTCTCGAAATTTTTCTGTGAGTCTATTATTAAAGTAGAGGAATGATGTGGATGTTTGTGCATTAATTTTAAATCCTACTATATTGCTAAATTTTGGTTATTAATTCTACAAGTCTCCTAGAGGAATGTTTTGGACCTTCTATGTAGAGAACTATGTCAACCACACATGGTGATAATTTGAATTTTTCTTTCCCTATACACATTTATTTATTTCTTGTTTGACTGTTCTGGCTAACATTTTGAGTACTATTTTGAGCAGTTGTTGGGATTAGCAGCATACTTAACTTGCTTCTGATTTTAAGTTTTTGACAGTAGGTTTCAGAATCAGACACTTCTTCAAACATTATTCATTACATATTATTAAACTTTAAGATTTAGTTAATAAATTTCCTTGTAAAATAGAGGAGTAAGAAGGTAAAATTTAGAAAAACTGAAAAATAGAGACAAATGGCTGGAATAAAGGGGGTACCAATAATTATTTTCCCATATTATTAAAATTTGTTGGTATTTTAATAATAAGTGACAAAGATTGAATTACTCACCTTTTATTGGATATTTAAGTTCTTTTAAAAAATTATGGCCAACTATTCCTCAGACAAAGGTTTTCTATTTAGAACATATAGAGTATTTTTAAAAATCAGGCTCCCCTAAATTCAAAGACTCAATCCAAAACTGGGCATCTGAGATGAATACACACTTCACAAATGAAGACATAAAAACGTTAAGTACGCATATGGAAAAAATGTTCAACATCATTGCTCATTGAACAGATGCAAGTTAAAACAATGCTGAGATTCCATCTTACCCCAGAAAGAATAGCTATCATCACAAAGTCAACCAATAACAAATGCTGGGGGAGCTGCAGGGGAAAAGGAGCCCTTCTTCTCCACTTTAGGTGGGAGTGCAGACTAGTACAAGCACTGTGGAAATCAATATGGAAATTCCTCAAAAAGATGAGATTAGAAATCCCATTCAAGCCAGCTAATCCCCTCCTAAGTATTCTTCCAAATGAACTGAAAACATCATACCATAATGATTTATGTATGCTCATGTTTATAGCAGTGCAATTTGTCATAGCTAAATCTTGGGAACAACCCAAATGACCATCAACAGAGGAATGGATTAAAATGATTTTATTTTATTACTAAGCTATTAAAAAGATAAAGTTGAGGCTTGTATAGATAAGTGGATGCAACTAAAGACCATACTGGTAAGTGAAATGAATCAAAACTACATATGCAAGTACTATTTTGAGTACTATTTTGAGCAGTTATTGGGATTATTGGTGTACTTATCTTGTTTCTGATTGTCTCACTAGTATAAGAATCTGAAAAGTAAATAAAATCTGAAAGATGCAATAAATACTGTGAAAATGAAAGAATCTGTTCTATTGGAAGATAAAAGTGGGATGAGAAAAAAGGACAAAAGGAAGACAGGGAAAAGATATATTTAGGTATATATACAGGACAGCTTGGATAATTGTACTACTGATTTCTGCTGAGCTCTTAAAGGGAGCAGTTAATACTTAACATTTTTCTTTTTCTCCAATTTTGCACACATATGTGTGGTAATCTAGACAATTAATTTGAAGATAATATGTAATACAACAACCATGTCAAAGTCCTATTATTTCGTTTAGTGAAATTGTGTATTGTTTCTATTGTCTTCTTTCTTTTTCTTTTACCACTACGAATTTTCTTTAAAAATAAATAAATATCTGACAAGATCAGTCAAATCCCCTCGGAATTTACTCTGACACCTGGTGCTACAGCTTGTAGATCGTTTGTCAGTGTCAGCCATGTGGATGAGCCAAAGCCATTGCTTGATCAGTTTCCTCTCCGTGAAAGCCTGAGAGTGTTTTCTCTCCATGTGACCCTCCTTAGGCACATACTACATCATCAGTCACTTTCCTCTGTGGCCCCATAAGCTCCTTGATCAGAAAATTTGGGACATCACTGAAGTACAGGATGTTACAGCATAGGTTCTCTTACGTCCTGAATCCTCACTGACCTTGAAATGCTAGGGCCAAAATGTTGGCTCTCCTTGCAGCTCTTATTTTTCTCTAATTTTTTTTGTCTACAAACTTAAGTTTTTATCCCTCCAAAAGTGAAGCTTAATGATGCTATTACCCCATAATATAGGCAATTGAGCTTGTCTGTCTGAATATTAAACATCTTAAACATAACAGAAAACAGGTATTTTCCAACAAGTATTGATATGTTAAAGTTTAAATCCCTACAGAATGTGAAGAAAAAAAATAAAAAAGCTTTATCTTGGTCTTAACCATCCAGCAGAGAGGTTTAAAAATAAGGTATAAAAAGTAAAGCCATATTAATATGCTGAGCTGTAAAAGGCTCAAGTCAGCAACTTCTGATATAGCCAGTCCCACAGATAATCCACTGCTATTATAGACTACTGCACTAACTTAGATTATTTTGCTGAATTCACACACTTATAATATTTAAATAACGATGGAATACCCATTTCTCACAAAACAACAAAAAAGGGGATATAAATGAAGGACCATTTTGTATCTGTATATACAAAATACAGCTACTTCCTCTTAGTTCAGTGAATAGAAAGATTTGTACTAACAGGGTTTAGACAGGATGTCATGTCTGCATCTTGCACTATGAATAACCACTAAGAAGACAACAATATTCAATGTATTAATTATTGAAACTGTCCTACTAATTGGTTTTGAAACCTTCTCATTGCTATTTATTTCTCAATAAAATTAATAAAAAATAAACAAACAAACAAATAAGTAATAAATAATTTCTTTTTAAAAAAATTCAATTATAGGCCCAAGGAGATAGCTCAGTAGACTAAGTGCTTGCCTAGCAAGTGCAGGGTCCTGAGTTCAATCCCTGCTACAAAAAATAAAAATAAAAAATTAACTTTAAAAGCATAGCCAAAAATAATTACATAAAAATTAATGAGCAGCTACATAGTGAGACCATGTACCAAATAAATAATAAATAAATTAAAGATTTTTTAAAAAAAATCAATGAAAATAATTCTGACCGTTTTTGTTAAACTTGATCGTGAAAAGTAAGATCAAAGTAACAACAGATGCAATCCGTTTTAGACATTCTGACCTGGAAAGCCCACTTTCCTTCCAGAATGTTTACCTCTTAGGTGATTTCTATTCTCCTGAATGAAAGAGTACCTTAGAGGGCAAACACACATAGCCACCTGAAGGAAGCAAGATGTGGCTTACATCAGGTCCCTAGGGTAACAGTGCAGCTCACTCTTTCTCAAAAGAGCAATTGGAAACATCGTATGATTCTGAAAATCAGTGAACTTCCTGTCAACATCAGAATATTTCTACAATAAAATCAACAAAGATTCCAGCCTCATACACACTTCAGATCCCCTATGCAGTAGGTGCCAGACACAAGGGATTTCCAAATCCCCCAGAAACATATTAAAGTTCACAAAATACACACCTGCATGTGTGCACACATACAGACACACACATCACATACACATATGTGCACATGCACACACAGTCACATGTACACATAAACACATACATATAAAATAGGTGCATACACAGTCCACATTCCTGCATTCCTCTCCTTACCCATTATGGATCTTGATCCAGTAAGTCTCACATTAGGGCTAGAAATTTGTGTTTTTACTGCTGTCCTTAGGTAATTGCAGTACAGCATAGTCTTTTCTCAGAGCTAGTTCAAAAATGTCATAATGTTCTGAATGTTCGTGAATCTCTCAAGAAAAAGTCATGAGTGCTTATACATCCAGTTAGAGAGGCTCTTTTAAAAACTGTTAAGCCAGAATGATTCAAATGCATAATGTTTGTGAGTATTTCGTCTTCAAACAGTCTGATATCAGTCGCTCCCAAAGGATCTTTATGTGCATCTACACACTTATTCTCATAATCTTGAGGTTTTATAGTAAAAATAATGTTTTCCTTGGCTTTTTCCACTAAAATATATGTTGTTATACATGGGTACATGGGGAAATTATTTCAGCTTCCCTGTTATGCTCCCATGGCACTTGCTTCTGCTTCTGTCCCCTGGCCCAAGGTAGTAACAGCTGGCTGCAATCTGACTCCACCACCAGGCAAGAGTGCTCCACGTGGATCTAACCTTTCCTTCTCCTCAGCTTTTCGTTAGAAGCAACAACAACGAGACATCTCCTGAGTACATACTCAGTGTCAGAAGATGTCAAGAGGGCTTTGATAGAGATCAGCTTGGCTCCCTGATATCAGTCAACATAAATACAAATGCACATGTGTCAAAGACTTTATCAAAATAATCATCAGAGAACTAATCAGCTATTATAACCAATCCGTAGATCAGTGTGAAGCTGGGCATAAATACGCAATTTGGTAGATTGCTTTGTTAAATACAAAACTGGATATTATCTAACAGTATCATAAAGTACTGTTAATCGCTGGAGTTGTTTCTTTTCCACCAAACAAGAATGATCAGCCTTTGAACCCAGATAAAAATATACAAGTTGTCCAGCATTGTATTCATAGAATACACAATAATCTCACATTTGTTTCCAAGTTTGGGATGGTTTTCCTGACAACCTGAAGACAGTGAATGTACAGCACCTGAGGAACCAGTGTGCTTAGAAATGTTGACAGAGTTCTCCGGGACCATGTGATCTAAATGTAAGAGACGAATTGGAGAAGGAGGAAACAGGGTAGAAGTGAGAGAGAAAGGAAGGCACACAAGGAATAAATAGCACAGGGAAGCAATCTTTAAAAAGAAACACATCTTTTCAAGTTTATCCCTCATACTTTATGCCTAAAATTTGGATTCACAGAAAATATGTTATTTTCTTAGAGATTGTATCCAATAGTGTTTATAGTTCTGTCAAAATCAAGGCAATTGAAGCGGCATACCAACAGTAACTAAATATATATAATATTATGCTGAAAGACTAGAAGAAAGCTAACATTACTTATAGCTAGCTCATCTAACAGTTTTGATTTACATTGATGGAAAAATTCTGTGGTTAAACCAAATATGCTATGTGTTCATTGTTAAGATGCTTTCTTAAATTGCTTCATTTTGGATTTATTATATGGATTTTTATTCCTTTAGTATTATATATTTTAGAAAAACATTTCATAAATGTTTCATGTATAAATGCCCAAAACTTTCTAATCTGAAAAAAGTATTTTTAGATTGAAGCTCTTATTTTCTCCTTGCTATTTGAAAAAAAAAGATTCAGATGTTTCTAGAAGTTTCTTTTTCCTTTGTACTTTAAGCCTTTAACTCATATTAAAGGAAGAAAATATAGAGGAAAATAATTTTCAGGGATGGACAAAGCCATGATGGATTTGGAACAACTGGAATAAACTAGTTAGGCATTTGGATGAATGCACATTATAAAAAAAAATCTACCTTACAATCTCATGTGAGGGAAAATTACCCTTGGGATGGTCCCTGTAAACTTTGGTTTGACTAACCAGAAATAATGGTTAACCAGTTGACGATGACAATGAAAAATTGAAACAGAATATTTTTAAAGATCCACAATGTCAGCCAATATTTTAGTTATTAGTAAGGACTAACTGCTAACCCTGACGGTAGCATTTATAGAGACAAAATGTAGTACCCCATCCAGATAAACATACTCAGCATCAATGTGGTCACAGATGGGCTTCCCTGTCCCTTTCATGAATGGCTGCATATGTATTGGAACTTCCAGAAGAGAAAGTTTCAATACATAAAGAATAAAGTCCCAATACTTCTAGCCCAAGATTGGAGGACTGCAAGTGAACCAACCCTAAAAAGTACCACTGCAGCCCAAAATGTTACAAACAGTATCTGATTTAATTTGGCCATTCCTTGTAAGGCAAATACTGTCTTCTTCCTTCTAAAGAATTAAGACACTAAGGCCTGGTGAACTAAGCAGTGTGTCCAAGACCACAGAAGAACGCACATCAAGAAGCTTTGACTGGTACAATTCACTTCCATTGAAAACCATTCCTTCTTGAAAGCATCCTCAGTCCTCTAAGCCTTACGTCAAGAGAAAGCAAACATGCCTCTTCCATAATCAACTTTATAAAAACACAAATCAAGAAACGACTTGGAGCCTGGTGTCCTGATGCAAAAGCCAGACACCTTCTCATACCTTAGCAACCAGTACACACCAGAGGGCCTTTCAGCAGACTACATACTGAGCCTCACTGCCACTCAGTCTGTCCAGGGTTCACATGGAAGTCCTGGTTCTTGGAATGCAAGCCTAACCTGTATATTTCCACAGAGCAATGGGTAGCACCATCATTACTTATAGCACCCCATTTAAGTAAACTTGAGATGTCTGCCCCAGTTATGGAGAGAACCCAGGACAAGTGGTCATTGGTTTTTGAAGAGCTGCTCCTTTCTAAATATGATGCAAATTGGATACAGTGACAAAACTCAGAACACAAATACTGCTCCCCATGCACTAACAGTTCATATTTTAAATCTTTGTAGTTAATCATCTGACAGGTATTTACCAGTGAGACCTGCCAAACCATACACAATGACCTGTCAAAGTCCAGAGCTATGACAAAAAAGAAAAACAACAATATATTCAGTCATCCAAAAACAACAAAAAAGATACAACTAACTCCTGGGAAAATTGACAGGATAAATTTTACCCAAATTTGTTTAGACTGAATGGTCTTGAGATGTGGTTAGTTCTGTTGATCTGTTCTTGCCAGGAGCAAGAAGTTTTGTTCACATTAGTCTGAAAAACAGTTATTATACTTGGTAAGTTTTCATCAGGATTCGTATCTTAGCCACCTGGGCAAATAGTTTAAAAGAGCTCAACTACTCTGAAATACATTTTACAGGTAATTACCTGATGGATGCCCAATATGTGGATACTAGAAACCATGCCAAGACCTCAGTGTTGTGTTTGAATTAGTGAGATAGATACATATCCATTCTTGATGCCATCTTTTCCTAGGATAAACTTTTAAACTTCCCAAAGTCATTTTTCCCCATACTTGGGACATATCTAGTACCACATTTCATAAATGACATTGAGAAAACAGAAATAAGTGAGTTACAATTCCTCCAAAGGCACAATGCCTCTTGGTGAATAAAATCAAGCCAACAATCAACTGCAGGATAGTCTGATTAAATTAAGTCCACAGAACTTTATGAAACTCAAAACATTGTTATCCAGACTCAGGATAGATTTTCAAGAAAATACGATGCTTGATCTAAGCTCCAAAGAATAAAAGGAAGACTACCAGGTGAAGTTTGAAGGGTGGGATTGAAGTCAAGGCAACAGTATAGGAAAAGGTGTCGAGATATGAAGCAGCTTTGAGTGTTGAAAGTCTCATTCTTCTCCCTTAGAGGGAGGCTAGAAGGGTCCTGAGGAATGACTGATGGTAGAAACTATGTCTTGCAGACCTATGGGTTTACCGAAATCAATATTGTATGCAAACTGATTTCAGGAGGCAGACTTGAGAGACCCTAGCCAATTTATGAAGAATCTTAGAGAGAGGTCAGGAGGCAAAGGATGGGGCCAAGGGAATTAAAATCCAGGAGGTTGTAAACACTCATGTCATGTTAGACAGGCAAGGGAAGGGGGATGCTGCTAGGATCTTATGCCTGCTTTCTGTAACAAGATTTGAGTTGGCTCTAATTAAAATACCAGAGCAGAATTATCAGAGGAATTGTGGTTTGATCTTTGTCCGTGTATATAAATTTCACCAATAACCAACTGTTTAATTGAAGTCTTGCCTGAATACAGAAACCAAGTATTCAAACATACGGAACTTAATACGGGGAGTTATTCAGACATGTGGCTGAGAAGTTAGACAGGCCATGGTGAGTCACTCATAAATTTTCAACAGAGGAAACTTCCATCACACCTCGGGCTGAACAAGCCCAGGGTCTAGCAACAGCAGGAAGACACTGGAAGCAAGGTAGCTCTGCCCATCAGGATCTAGAGTCTTGAAGGCAATACAGTAAACCCTGAAGATATCACCCAAAACAGAGATGAAGGAAGAAATACTCTCGGTTATCTTTTCCTCCAGTCCTTCAGCCTTCTGCCGAACTCCTGTCACCTCAGGGTCAACCCAGTTTGGAAGGCATAGGGAAAAGGAGCCCAGGAAACATGGTTACTTAGGATAAGGAGCAAGGAAAGCCAGGCTTAGTGGGGCATGCCTGTATTTCTGTCACTTGGGGGGCTCAGGCAGGAGGATCACCTCAAGTTCAAAGCCAGCCTGTGCTATACAAACAGTCCAAGACTAGAATAAACTATGGAGTGAGACCTGTAACCAACAAAAAAAATCAAGGAAAAACAGTAAAGTGAGAGATAAGCCAGAAGATACAAGCAGAGTAAGATCATGAGGCAACACTTTTGTATGTACTCTTTGGAAAATGGAGAGTGGTAAACAGCTTTAATTATGGTCATGTTGGTGTTTTATAAAGATCATTCTGGTAGCTACAAAGGTTCAGTTTTAGGAGTGAGATTTTTGGAAGCCTGGCTATATTTGCGATTTGCTTTAAGAAAAGAGAACAGCAACATTTGTTGTCTTTGAGATAGGGGATAACAAGGTCTTGATCAAACATCTCTATGAGAATGACCAAAAATTCTCCTATACAATAATCATTCTGAGTTTCAATGAACTCTAAAACTCATTTGTATCTGGCCAAATTATGTATTAGACATTTACATTAAACTTACTTCATACAATTTCCTTTCCGGCCCTCTTATGAGTGAGTAAGGCCGTATGACTAGATCTAATCAACAAATTATAGGTGGAAGCAGCATGTAGACTTCCAGGAAAGACCATTGACTTGGCAGTGTGAGATTCCCTAGATATGTGGCTTTCATTCTGCACCAAGGCCAGCACCGTTTGCAGTGATGGCTTTGGCATCCTGGATCCCTGAATGAGTCATGGTACAGAATCCTCTAGCAGACCCACAGTGGACAAATAGCAGGAGCAAAATCTCTAACATACTCAGAGATTTTGCATTTCTTTTTCCTGCACCATAACCTACCCACTCCAGGCTGTTACAATAGCCACATGTCCTTGAGTGTACAACTCTGAGCCTCCATTCAGTCTTATGTAAAAGGGAAAACTAATGATACCATCCTTCTCACCAGACTCTAAGAACATCATAAGCTGTGTAGATGACTGTTCTGTTTACTGGCAACTATTCTTTTTATTTGGTGAACTTAAAGTATTACCATTGCCTTTTTAAAGAGATGATGACTAATAAGAGAAGAGAAAACTACTACCAATGTTGTTTTATCACCACCTAAAGAAAGTTATATTCATTTGATTATTTTTTGTATCTACTGCCAGGTCTTTAACTAAAACTTCATGTGTCTGGAGTGATGACTAAAGTATGATGTAGCTTCTTCCTGGATAACACCAAGAACACAGACACCCCAGGCCCAGAGTACCCTTGTGAGCCTTTCTTCAGGGTATCCATCTGTACCACTGACCCATACCACGGTCAGCTTTGGAATGGAATAAAATTTCTTCCAATGTATGTTACTCACTGCATTGTCTTCAGTCTACTAAGCTTTGGATTCATTTGTTACTTTGATTAAGAATTCCAGAAGTAAATTGAGTGCCCTTTGCACGCACAGGACATTACTGCACTACTGTGTAGGGTGACAATGGCTGACAAAATCCATATTAGGCCCAGAATGCTTGGAAGTCAACCTCTCATGGATAGTCTAGCATGTGTGACAGATAGGGAGCATTCATTCATTCATTTACTCAAAAATTAGTTATTGACTCCTTACTGTATGCTGGACTGTGCATGGTAAAGGTGGACTCAATCTCTATCCTTAGCTATGTATCCTTTGGGTGGAGAGAGAGAGAGATCTTAGTGATATAATCACAAGTACATGGAAATAAGAGACTGAGACATAAGACATAAGAGCAATGAATGGCCGGGCGTGGTGGCGCATGCCTGTAATCCCAGCACTCGGGAGGCTGAGGCAGGAGGATTGTTGTGAGTTCGAGACCAGCCTGAGCTACAAAGTGAGCTCAAGGCCAGCCTGAACTGCACAATGAGACCCTGTCTCAAAAAAAAAGACATAAGAGCAATGATGCTGTGAAAGTGTCAATTTAGTCAAGAGGTCATAGGAGCACTCCTCTGGGAGTCATGCTTACACTGACATTTGAAGGTTACTATGGAGTGAAGAGAGAGGACATTTCATGCAGAAGGAAAGTGTGAGCAAAAGTCCTGAAGGATGAGTAGACAAAATCAAAAGGGAGTTGAAATAGAGGAAGAAACAAAGAGAAGGAAAGTGAGTTTGGATCCATACACGTCCTAGAAGAGCATGCTCAGCACCAAGGATTTTAAGAGCAATGGGACATCACCAAAATGATACATAGAGGTGTCCAACATGGCAGAAATATGCTTTTAATGGGTCTAGCTAGAACATAAGGGCTAGAATATAAATGCTCCAAAGTCCTTGACTTAATACAGTACCTGATTCATAGGAAGAACTAAGTAGGTAACTGTGGAATGAATAAGGGGACAAGGTATGGAGGACCAGAGAAGAATCACCATTTCTGGAGGCTAGGGAAGGTTTTAGGGGCATCACGTGATCTGTACCTTAAAAGTCATGTAGGACCAGGAAGTGGGGAAATGAAAATCTCTGGTATCCCTCAGAGGGCATGCAGGGAGAGACAGAAGGCCAGGAGGCCGAGGACCTCAGACAAAATGAACAGTTTGCTTTGGATGGAAAATCAGGCACAAGAAGAGAGTCATGAGAGTACAACTGCAGGGCTATAGTAAGGTTCACTGCCAGGGGTCCACCTTGAGCCCCAGTTATCTCCCAAGCTTATCCATATACCTCCTCTTGACCTTTGGAGTTCTCACTCCTGGGAACTGCGTGTGCTGTAGCAGGTGGAGACAGGCACTGAGAATCCAGTTCTTGAGAAGCTAGCAGTCCACAAAAATGTGGTGAGAGATTTCTGTTTGCTTTTTATTTGGGAATTCCAGAGCACAAGCCAGCCCTCCTCAGCGCACCCTCCAGAGAGCCACTGAAAACATCTTCCCTCTATCTGACACGTGGATCTCACCACCCAGCCTGCACTTGATAGACTCTGGTGGGGGGAGAAAGGGAAATGGAAATGTGTGGATCTAATCTGGAATTCCAGCACTGTGCAAGAGGAAAATGTGCTGCAGCTCACTCATGCAGAACTTCTAAAGGAACATTTCTCCCACAGAGACTCCAGGCCTGTCTGCTTGCCACTATTAATACACAGAGAACTGTGCTTGGACAAATCAGAGCTGTTGGAATGAGTTGCTAATTGTGAGAGTCGTGGGTATTAGAAGAGGCAAGAATAATGTTCCAAATAGGCTCTTTTGCTCTATGTGGGGGATGTGTCTCATTCCTTCTAAATATGGAGATACTGGGTTCACTACAAGAGAAACCCATTGGGAATCAGGAGCCCCTGCTGGTTGGTAATCCTGGTTTGCCATGAACTACATTAAGATTTAGTTACTTAAGCTTTCCAGGTTTCCTCCTCTATTAAAAAAAATTTATTACAAAAAAGAAAGTAAGAAGTGGATAGTTGAGGGCCCACTGCATCTGGGATGTGCCAATGCATTTCATTACAAAAGCAGCATTTGGGTAAGAGATTGTGAGACAACAGAAAGTGCATATGTGGAATTAGCCCTGGTTTTGGATCCCAGGCCTTTCCTCACAGCCAGCTGTCTTTCCAGGTAAGGATTTGCTAAGTGCTCACTCTGGGCTATTCCAAATGCAGTGGCAATATTAACTCACTCCGTACAACTATCTCTCTATGGGTACAGTTACCAGGCTAGGTCTTAAGTATCTGACAGTGAGCTCTCAAGATATTTACCCCTTAGAGTCCCAAGCATAGCTGGCTTCCTTCCTCCAAACCATCTGAAGCCCTATTGATATCGGGAAATAGAAATCACACTTGAGTCTTTGCTGCACACTGAGCATCCTGTGTCCTCTGTTTGGATCAGGCTCCTCTTCCTCCATCACCTCCTGGAAGTTGCATCCAGACACAGCCACACATAGGTGGAAGTGCCACTGCATTTCACATTGCAGCCAAACAGCAAGACGCTGCCTTCACCTGGCATAGCCTACAACAAAGATCATGGCATGGATGGCAGATGGGCCTGAACTTGGAGACATATGGGAAGTATCAGAAAGAAATCTTGGGCTAGTGGGTTAGCTTAGTTGTCTAAAGTGCCTTCTTGATCAAAAAAAAAAAAAAAAAAAAGGAAATCTTTGCTGCCCCCACATCTGACTCTTCACTATTACCACTGAGACCTTTTATAAATGAGTAGGACATGCCACTGGCCCATCTCCAGGGAACCTGTGGAGCACACTCTGGGTTCCTGCTGGGAACTTCTTCCCAGATCAGAAAGCACAGTGCTCCCCTAGCTTCTGTGCCTCCGCTTTGGTCTGTCATCTTCCATAAAAGCACACAGGGCTGTGGGTAATGCAGGTGAGAGAAGATAAAGGAGGATTTTGCTTAATCCCTGTTGCCATACAGAATACCACATACACACCAGGAAGACACTTGAGCTTTCTGCTTGCAGGTTCATGATGGAGTCACTGGCCCAATGGTCCTGCCCTGGAGAAACATCTCTTTCTGTCTTTTCCCTGCCTTAGGCGCTGGCATGAGATAAGTGTGGCAATAATGGTGGTTACAAAATCCATGCCTGCTTTATCCTGAGCATTAACACAGTGTTCAACAGGACCCTGGTATCTGGTCAGGACCAAGTGACAGAGGAAAGACCTTCCTCTCAGCAGGAAAAATAAGAAGCATTTATTGGGTGTCTGCTAGAAGCTAGCAACTTTACTCAAAATAATTCAAGCAATCTTTCATGCTTTGTGAGGCAGGTACTAATATCACCCATTTTACAGATGGAGATGCTGAGGTTCTGATTGCTAAGTCAATTTCCCAAGAATGTAAAGCTTGTTGCTGGTACAATGGGAATTAAAAGATCTCAGTCCATAAAATTTTGAATATTTGTTCTTCCATGCAGCATAAAGTGGCCTCTTGGTGGGGTTGTTGTAGGGACTGTCTCCAGCTTTTGCCCTAGGCCCACCATTTTACAGCCGCGGTTCTCCCCAAGAAATGTCTGAACAGTCAGTCTTCCTCTTGGGAAGGGCAGGAAGGAAGACAGCAAGCAGAGCACTGCTATCTGCAGAAGTACATGAGCCAGCTGCCACGTGGTGTCTGGCTGGACAGCAGTCAAGACTCCTCTCCATCTAGGAGATAAGGGGTCCCCCTCCCAGGTTGCTTTGGGCCTCAGGCCTCCTCTGCTCTTTCCACTGTAGGCCAGTCCAGGAAACTCAAGAAGCACACACAGTTTAGGACCACAGCCACCAGGACGGCTCCTGAGCACCCCATGCAGGGATCTGCTGACAGATCCTGGAACTGCCAGGAGGTCTGGGCAGTGACTGCGGGCTCTGTGGTGGGACTGAGGCCGTCCATCCATCCATCCACAGGAGGCTGCCTGACGGCCCAAAGCCCAGCCAGGCTGCCTGACAGGACCCAAGAGGGCCTCTTTCTTCTCTCCTTGAAGGGAAGTCGGTCTTGAAAGTGGAAATGACCTCATCTCCCACAGTTACTTTGAGCTCCTACTTAGCAGCTTTGATGAGCTTAGAAAATGTTCACCCGGGCTTCACCCCCAGAAGTAGCATACTAGACCACTTCTAAGCAGCTCTCTATGGCCCCTGAGATGAAGGCAAGGGTTGGTCCTTCAAGAAAATGAGAGTGGAAACTTCTGTAACACCTGTTCTTTCTCTGCCATGAATCCCGAAGCCCACACAGACACCGTCAGAGGTCTTAGAGGTTTGTTTCTTGTCTTGAATCCCAGGTAAGAGTTTCATGCTGGGTGGTCAGGTGATTTCATCGTGCAATCAGGACTTTCACAGGCAATAACATCCAGTAACAAGCAGGAGCATGAAACGAGGAATCTGACAACAGCTACAAAATCAATAAAGAAATCCCAGCATTAAGTGTTATAGCTGGTTTCACTCTGCCATGTTTACTCAAATATTTGATTGGCCTCTCCTCCCGGTCATCTGAATTTCAAGAAGAAAATACCTTCAAATTTTGCTTTCCTACTGTCTTCAGCAGCATCGCCCGACTCAGGAGGCCTCAGACTCAGGATAAATGTTTAAAGACAGAGACAGTGAGGCCCCAGACACTCCTGGGGGCAGGGGAGGGGGTCTGGCCCCAACACCGGCCTTATTATAGTAATCACTTCCTTTTCACTTTAAAGAATGCCAATAATTTTAAGTGCATTTTTATATAGTTTATTTGCCTATTAAAGCATGGAAAGAAAGGAGCAGAAATTAGGCACCTTTAAAAAAAGAAATCAGTCACCTTTTATTATTAAGCAAATAAATGTGCAGTAGCCACCGGTGACATGGGTGAGGCAGCCATGGGAAGCAGAAACCCCACAGAAGCCGCAGGAGGAAGGAGTCTCCACCCTCCAGTGAGCACGTGCCCTCTCTCAGCCCCAGGTTTCTGGTCTACCAATTTGGAATGACTGGGCCTGACTGCGCCTCCTCAGCTTAAGGATTATTAGGAGCACCAGTTTGGAGCCTGTATGTGAAATGGTGAAATGCCTTCGTCAACTCTGAACCTTGATTTACAAAAGGATGTTCATTAAATTTACCAGAATTTAATTGGGCAAGAAGTGATTCACAGATGTATCAGCCCTCGGAACCAGAACAGGTTCAGAGAGCTTGCTTTGCAAAATGGGGGCCTGTAGTGCCTGAGTACAAAGAACAGAAGTCACGGTGGAAATCACTGAATTGCTTACAGCTTGGCATAAACGTCGTTTGAGCGTGGTCTGATTGGATGACCCTTGCGATCCGTTGAAGCTTAGCTACTGTGATTGGTTGAGAATTGGCTGTAGAATTTGTTACATAAGGATAACACCGTTGGGGCAGCAGTGTAAGCGCCTGTCTGGTGAGCACAAGGTCCCAGGCTCCAGCCCTGGTACCACATGCTGTGCCAGCACGTGGGCTCTCTCTGAGGACCTGGAAAGCCCGGGTGGTGGTGCACACTTGTAATCCCAGCATTAGGGACACTGAGACAGAAGGATCGCTACAAGTCTGAACTTTATAGTGAGACCTTGTACCCAAAAAAACTATAATACTGTGTCAAGCTTTCCATAACTTTACATACTAAGATCAGATGTACCTTCATTATGTAAGGACTAAAGTACAGAGGCATTCTCAGGACAAACTGAGTTTAATTTAACCACCTTCTGCAGTGTGGAGCATGACACACATAAAACAACATGATGGCCCTTGATATATGATCTCTAATGAAAAACAATGTTCTTTCCAATGGGACTGCTGGACTTATTAAAAAGATAAGATTTTAGTCATTTTACTATTAAAAGAATGTGTACAGTAGCCATGAAGATATTAAAGACCATAGGAAATGGGACCCGAATGTTACCCAAATGCTTCACAGCAATGCATTGTTTCAATCATCAGGTGCTCTTCTGGGTAACACTGGGGAAACAAAGGCAGAGGCCTTCCATTTAGGAGAGCTAGCAGTCCAGCGAAGGGAGCAGGGAGAGAGTTAGCAACTTGCGCTGGAGGGTGAGACAGCCCCCAGGGAGGCATTGAAATCCTCAAATAGCTCCCAAGAGACAGTGTGTGCTCCCTGGAGTTCACACCAGGGCACCCACGTTCACCTCTCCTTCCAGTCTCCAGGTGTCTGTGGTACGAGATTCCTTTGGCCTGACCCTGCCTTTGCACTTGTTTGTTAGGTGCACTTGTTGTTGCCGTCTACAGCTTTATTCATGTTTCCGTGGCTTTCATGCAGCAAAAGTGATGGAGCCACAGCTGTCACAAGGCGTCAGTGCTCAGGGCCTGGTACCACTCCCAGATGCTCACGCCCATGTCCCAGGGGCTGTGCCAGGGAGGGCCAAGGGGAAGAGTCAAGCTCAAAGTACACCTTGACCACAGTGGGGGAGCTGCTCCTCCCTGCTGCTCCTTGTGTCACTGAGGCAAGAAGGACCAGGGTGTGCATTCAGGTCAGTCTGGGGAATGCCCTGCTTCCCCAAACATAGCATGCAATTATACCAGAGGAAAGTCACGGGGCTTGGTCTTGTGAGCAAATAACGCTGTCACTGTATAATAGGAAGCTAATGATTTATGTCCTTTTCCTCTAACCCTTACTTTCACAAAGCCTCATTACTCACACTTGGGACAAAGGCCTGAGTAAGCTGGGGGCAGGGCTGCACACAAGTTGTGGCATGATGTGCTTTGTACCTCCTGCCCAGACTTTCTTGCCTTCATTTCTGCTGAAAGCTCCTAACTCTTTCCTGTAAAGCTGTGCTCAAAAGCCACCTGCTGTTGGCAGTGTGTGCATGGAGCGCTAACTGAATCGCAAGCAGCTCAAGCTCCGAGCTGCCAGAGAGCAGCTAGGTACAAAAAAGAGAGGGCCCAGTGGATGCCACAAAATAGGGCTTGTTACAGAAAAGAAGAAAACAGAAAGGGGCATGAGGCAGGAAAGGGAGCCTTCCACCAAAACATCGTGTCTGAAACTTTTAACTATTATACTTTGCTTTTGATCCCCATAAGACACATGACTTATTAAAGACTTGAGAATTTTATGTGTTTTGTTCAGCCCAAACTATCCCATAGCCCTATGACCACAATATGGATTTTTTTTCACTTTCTTACAACATCTATTACAAATCATTACAAGACACAAAGAGAAATAGTAATGTAGTCCATTTCAGCCACATAGCATTCCATAAGATCAACACAATTTTTCCATTTTATTTATTTATTTGGTACAGCTTGGACTCACAGTGATCCTCCTATCTCAGCCTCCCAGCACTGGGATTATGGGCATGTGCCACCATGCCTGGTTTCAGTGGTTGGCCCAGCATATGAGGTTCAAGGTCAACATGGCATGTGGTACTGGGGTTCAAACCCAAGTCCTTGCACTTACCAGGCAGCTGCTTAGACCACCGAGCTATCTCCCTAGCCCAATTTTTTTGCATTTATGTATGATGAAATTAAGTCATCTAGTGATTGATTGAGTGCAGAAGTTTACCTAGCTAGCAAGTAACAAAAGCTTGAGTTTCAAAGCTAAGGATTTGAACTTCTAATCTAGATTTGTTTCCATTAAAACCAAATAGGTAGAGAAGCTATGACAATAAAGCAGGTTAATTACATTGAGTTTTTAAGCAGAAAGGATTGCAAAGAGGAAGGAACAGAGGAGCCTCTTCTGTTGCAGATGAGTAAGTCAGCAGGCGAGGAGCAGAGAGCTGGCGTTAGTGGCCCATCTGCCACTGGCATTTGATGGAACTGATGATTGCAAGGTTCAGGGAAGTGCAAAGGCCTCTTCAGAATTCCTTTCTTGGCTTCATTGGTTTAACCTCCCAGGGTTCAAGCAACAAATCATGATGGAACATCTTCTCTGTTGCAGCTCTTCCTGGACCTCATGACAAAACATAACTTTTGGCCTCCAGCAGCTTCCAGTCTTTGGACTTTGACTTCCAGCCAAGCAGAATCTGCTAATTTACCCTGAATGCCAGGCCCTTCTTTGGCTGTCAGGATTCACACATTCTATTCCCTCTCAGAGGAATGTTCCCTTATTCCCTGTGCAAAAGCCTTGCTCAGCTTTCCAGGCCCAACCACATGGGCCTCAGCCAGTGCAGCCTGCCCCAGATCCTCCCGGGAAGGTGTGGTTATGAAGCCCCTTGAGCCCCTGCTCATGCTGCTTTGCCCTCGGCCATTGTTCAGGGCACTGTGATCTGTGTGAAGTCCTCATCCAGCATTGTTCTTGAGACTGTGAATGAGGGACATTCTGAGAGCAGAGAAAGTCTACCATCTTCCCAAGTCACTTTTACTTACCTTCCAAATCAAAGCAGGGGAGTATAAAAAACTGCACAGTGATAGGAAAGATGTAAACTGATCCACAGTAATTCTTTTGAGAGAAAATAGTGCAGAGTATGAAAGGGATCCGAATGCCTTTTTTATAAATCCAAAGAATCCCAGCTGGTATTTACTGCCTCAATTCTGTTGATAAAGTACAGTGGTCACAGCCCCGTGTGTCAGAGTTGGAAGTTAGCATTATAGCATTCTGTTATCTGAACTAGTGGCAAGATCTGAAAGACATGTGCTACTCAAGGAGAAAAGACCCTAAAAATGAAATTATCAGAGCTTGCATATCCCTGCCAAGGAAGCCAACACTAAGGCCACCATGGTTACAGAATAGATCGAGAAACAACCTCTGTTCTTTGGAGGAAAGATTCCCTTTGTAGGCAGGAGTCACTGTCACTTCAAGCCTTTCAGTACCATCTGGTTTGCTTCTTATGTGCTAAGAGATTACCAAGGATTAATTTCCCTTCCTTGCTAATTCGCCAGTACAGCCTAATGAGGAAGAGCTAGGTATACAGTAGCAAACTTGGCTAGATTCAAACTCCAGCACCACCATGTTCTTAAATTCCTTTGGGCAACTAACAGAATCATTTGGGTCTTTAGTTGTGCATCTCTGAAATTGAGATATAGGGATAAACACTGCAAATGGGCTGTGGAATTAGATGACATAATACAGAGGAAGTACACAGTACTTAGAACATCATAATCCTTCACAAAAGGCAGGAACTGGTATTGATGCATTTTTACTGCTACTTCCTTGATA